>CM041786.1:89563772-89837772 GCA_023375725.1 Nephotettix cincticeps | reverse complement strand
TTGCGTTTTTCATTTGTATTTTTTTAAAATTAAATTTTATGTTTCAACATTAGAATCAACTTAAAAATTAAGTTATACAATTAAGTTTTCTTCAAGTTTTTCTCTATCTGCAACGGTTACCGAGATATTAAAAAATCAATACACAGTGCGTTATATTTTGGGGCCCCAATGTTCAACCTTTAAAGGTCATTTTCAAGATGGAGAATAAGGAAAAATTAATATTTTCCATATCACTCAATATTTTTGGATTGAACTTGGTATTTACCTTTATGTTGTTGATATCTACCCGTTTATGCTTAAAAATCATAGTTTATGCGTTTATCATGGCAGCAAACCTGTATACTCTTTTCCCATTTTAATCATATAGGGAATAGGCAATTTCCTTTATTGATGTCCTGGAAAAAATGTCTACTTTTACTGTTCCTCAAAGCCGCAAACCTGCAAACTCTTTCCCATGTTAATGTTACGGAGAATAGGCAAGCACTTTAATTTATCAACAGGTATTGATTGATCAGTCTTGTCACATACTTGTACTATTATTTTCATATTATTGATTTGGAAATTCGCTGTGTACGCAGGTCTGCTGCGACGGGGGTATTTTATCTAATATTAGCATTTTTAAACTTGTTCATGATTTCTGATATTTGTGAATTTAAAAGAGATAAAGTGAGATAAGGTGAGATAAGGTTCAGGTGGGTTTGGTTTGGACAATGTAGTAGATTTATTAGGTTTATGTAAGTTTTGTTTAGGACTTGTTGGGTTTGACCGGGTGGTGGAGTTTGTAAATCTGTTTGACCTAGAACCTGGTTTCCTATAGTGATTTAATTGACTTGTATCAAATGATTCTGAGGTGGGTGACTCATCTATAAAATGTAATGAAGATTACCTATTCGATAGTATTATTTGGCTATATATAGTAGCTTCTAGTAGTGATGAATAGTCAATAGGATTAGAGAGCTCGAGAGACGCAGTTGCTTGTGCGAATGTCTGTGGTCTTTTATTTGTTCCTTTGACAAATTTGTAGTTAGTTGAGTAGAATTTTCTTGCTGTGAAGTAGTGTGCTTTATGACTCATTCGTTTCTTCATATTCTTTTGTCTAATATATTCGGGGCATATTTTGTAGTTACTACTATGTGGACCGTTGCAGTGTATGCATTTGCGAGGTAGGTCACAGGGTGAGGAATCTAAGCTGCAGCCACAACCCTTCAGAGTCTGCTGATGCGGAAAGGGAGTTGGCAACGTGTCCTTGTGCGAAACAACGATAGCATTGCTTAACTGGTTTCATATACGGTTCAATTTTGACGTGTACATAATTTAAGGTAAGGTATCAGAATCAAATGTTATTTTAACATAGTGCATGTCTTTTAGTTCATGTTTTACACGACGTTTGATTTGGCTTACTTCAAGGATTGGGCAGTTGCAATTTGCATCGGTAATAATCTCTGATTCCTTCAATTATAGGGTCAATGTTGGCTGCACCGTAAGAGTAGACTCTGATTGAAGGTATGGATGAATTATATTGTATCAGATGTTGTGATAGGATCAGGTCGTTGGCAGATTGGAAATTGTTGCAAAAAACAGATACATTGCGTCCAGGTCGTGGTATGTAGTCAATTTCGTTGTGATGTGCTTAAATAATTTTTCCTATTTGGAAGTGATTTAGCATATACTTGTTTTTATCTTAAACCTCATATGACCTTTTGTTCTCTTTTTTATACAATCTAATTTGGTTCAGTTTTTGGTGTTGGTTAATAAAACTCATTTCGGCTTTCATTTTCATGCTTACGTTTGATTGGTGTTTTGTTATTTTCATTATTTGTCGTCTCAGTTAAATTGAATTTGTTGGTTTGGGGAAGGATTAAACTTACCGCCATTTCAGTTTCCACTGGATTGTTCATGCTGTTGGCGTAAGGGTGGACGACTAGACCTGACGTCAAAACTTTTACAGAAATTACAAAAGAATTTACAGGAAGGTTATCAAGGCCGCGAAGGCCTATGAAACCGAAAAAACCCTCAAGCGATGTTCAAATTTTTCAAAATCTGCCTGAAAAATTATTAATAACTCGACCAAATGTTTCAATCGATTAAAACCCATTCAACTAGAAATTGATAGTAAAAAAATTGACAATCCCCACGAAGTGGCTGAGGAGTTCAACAAATACTTTTCATCAGTTGCATTACCAGATAGTAATTTCCTTGGGCTTTTGCAAACAATAGTTTTTGAGGTCAGATGTCTTCTATGGCTCTGTCACCGGTGAGTGAGCGCGATGTGGTTCGTGTTATTGAGGGACTTAAACCAAAACAGTCGACAGACATCAACGGCATGTCTGTATGGCTACTCAAACGCTGCTTCAGGCCCATTTTGAATCCTTCGACCAAATTAATCAATTGTTATTTCCAGACCGGGACTTCCCCGTCGTCATTAAAACTCTAAAAAGTTCATTCAGATTTTTAAAAAGAACAATAATAGTTCACTCCCCTGTAATTATTGTCCAATTTCAATTCTTCCAGTTCTCAGTAAGGTTTCAAAAATCCAAGTCCACAATTGATGCAGTCGCAAAATTCGTTGAATCAGTTTTTGATGGCGTTGAGAGGCGAGAACATATGCTCAGCATATTTCTTGACCTAACAAAAGCATTTGACCGTGTGCATCATGCAACACTGTTGCACCAATTAGATGCGCACGGCATCGTGGCCTGCCCCAAAGGTGGCTCGCGTCCTACTTGAATGGCAGGTTCCAGTGTGTGCAAATTAAAAACGCATTATCCCAGAAAGAAGAGATGGTGCAAGGTGTCCCTCAGGGATCCATCTTAGGACCTGTTCTATTTTTGTTGTATGTAAACCAAACTGGTTCATCAATTCAGAATGGAGAAGCGATTCAGTACGCAGATGACACTACCATCTGCGTCAAATCCCTCTCAAAACAAGATTTGGAAATTAAAGCATTCATTGACCTCAACTCGTGCATTCATATGTTTTCCAAAATAAATCTGAGAACAAACAACTCTAAATCAAAAGTAATGGAATTTTGCCTTCGGCAACAGGAATCACCTGCCTGTTTCAGTAATAGTGGATGAAGCCCTCCTAGAGGAAACTGATTCCACAAAGTTTTTGGGAATGCACATTGACAAAGTTCTTACCTGGGAAGACCATGTAGATTACGTATGTGCCAGAGTCTCTTCTGGTATTTTTGCACTGCGTAATTTATCAAAATTTTGCTCCCAGGAAGTACTGCTCATGGCCTATTTTGGCCTTAACTATTCCCACATTTCTTATGGAATATGTGTCTGGGGTGGCTGCGCGAATCACAGACTTGAGAGGGTCTTTCGATTGCAGAAAAAGGCAGTAAGAAACATTTCAAAATTGAAACCAAGGGAATCATGTAGAGACGCTTTTAGGGAGCTTGGAATACTGACGCTGTCCTGCCTCTACGTTTTCGAGGTGGCTGTCTATTGTAAATACAATTGCTCACTTGTCCAAAACAGTGACATCCACTCTCACTATACGAGGGGCAGGGCCAGTCTCAGAGTTCAACGGCATAGAACTGCGGTTTTTGAGCGTTTGCCTTCTTAGTTTGGAATCAAAATTCTTAACAAGCTCCCGGAAAGCGTCAAACATGCGCGAGATCAAAATCTATTCAAAATCCGATTGAAAAACCTTCTAGTGTCAAACGTTCTGTACTTGGTTGAGGAGTTCATGATGAGTTGCTGGGATAATTAAAATTTTATGAGTTACCGCGAATGAAAATTCGGTACAGATGGTGTGTTAACGCGTGCAGTGCAAAAGTGAAAGTGAAATGCAACGACTGACTGAATGAATGAATGAATTAAATGTTGGACTGATTATTATATGTTTTATTTAAGTTGACGTTTGTAATGCAATTGTAAATTGCCATTCTGCAAAATAAAGATTATTATTATTATCATGTCAGGGGTAGCCGTGTTATGTGTGTAGTGTGTTGACCAGTGAGTTTATGCTAAGGCTATGTAAAACTATTAAAATTGTAAAAGGTATTTGTAAAGATTAGTCCAACTATTTTTACGTTACTCTACTTGTCTACGTTAATTTATCAACTTGAATTAAATTATCAAGTATTATTGTTTAAATTATTAAGTTATCAATGTGACTAAACTGATTTCAACACTAACACGTCACAACACAACTGTAAACCAGTTTTGAAATATGTTTAAAATAAAGTATCAATCTAAAAAAAACTAAGAATCTAATAAAGTCGTTTAAGGTCTTTTAGCCCACCTCAATTGTTTGAGCTAATTATATACTGTTTATCAATACAGTTATTATTAGCATGTGATCAACTGATTTGATCAGAAACGGAATGAGGATTGAAAAGTGAAAGAGAAAATTAATTTTCACCAATTAATTATTTGTTACAGTGGCTTCAAGCAATACAATGAATACATTTTCTATTAAAACACGAAAGATTTTGGAAATACTTTTCTCTGCTTTTATTTAGCACAGTTAATTTTACACTTTATTTTTTACAAATTCTTTAATAACTTGATATCTTTCATTTATACATAAAATAAATATTTATGCGTACCTCCATTCATATACTGTTCATTACCATCTTCAATCAACAATAGTCAAACGTTTATAAACAGATGTTTTGATTTGTATTGTTTACATTTGATTCTCCATTGGCTTATTGTTATTTTTTAGATTTTAAACTTAGTGTGATAATAAAACCGGGATTTCCCTGGACATTATACCTATATATAACTTGTTTTTCACTCGGAAAATAGTTATTTCCAAAATTTTAAGAAATTCGTTAGAGCCGTTTTCGAGATCCTTGTGCAAATACATACACAAAGCTGGCTCGTATAATAGTATGGGATTGGATAGTTTACGAGGGTTGTCCGTAAAGTAAGGTTCCCATAGCAATGCAGTCGCCAATAGTGCTGCGACGGGGGTTGGCACGGTTTTGTTGTGTACCTGGGTTCCCCCACTCCAAATCCCCACCACAGCGAAGTGTCTGCGGCGCTCAGGCTCAGGCGCTCAGTCTTCAGTCTTGCCCTGGCAGCCGAACAAGGTAGAGCTCAACGTTGCTTGGCCCGCCAGGTGTGAGCTGCGCTCAATGGTTCGTTTTTTTGACTGCCAAAAACCTTCCGTCCGGGGAAATTCATTCCCAGCTGTGTGAAAAATATGGAGAAAAGTGTATGACGTACAACATGAGCGCAAATTGTACAGGGAGTTCAAGAACGGGTGTTCCGACGTCCATGACGAGGAGCGTTCCGCGAAAATTCAAGCAGGCGCAAAGTGCCGGCAAGGAAAGGCGTATCGTTGTGTGAATTCTTGCCCAACTGTGAAACAATCAACGCTGCCCGCTACTGCGAGACACTGCAAAAACTTCACCGTGCCATTCAAAACAAGAGGAGGGGTATGCTGTCCAAGGGGGTGCGTTTGGATCAGGATAACGCTCGACCGCACACTGCTAACGTTACCAACGAACTCATCGCTAACTTTGGATGGGGTATCGTCAAACACCCACCCTACAGCTCGGACTTAGTTCCCAGCGACTACCACCTCTTTCCTGATATGAATAAACACCTGGGTGGAACGGATTTCAGCCGCCGAGAAGAGCTGGAAAAAGCGGTTCTCAGATATCTGCGTGACTTGGCGGCAAACTTCTCTCGGAAATTCAAAAGCCGGTACACCGCATGCAAAAATGCATTGACTTCGGTGGCAACTACATAGAAAAATAGGAAAAAGTCTGAACTTTCCGAATATGTACGAGTTTACGCAAATAAACATATTTTCACTGAGTAAAATCACTGGGAACCTTACTTTACGGACAACCCTCGTATTAAAGGTACTATGTATTACTGTATAGCTATTGTGACCGTGTACCAACCAAATTGCATAAACATTGGACGATTAGTAAGGTCTCGGAGTTTGTACACAGACAAACGCAAGATATATAGAGAGACAGACAGACATCAGCCCGAAAACCACTCTTTTGGATTCAGGGAGCCTCAAAACTTATATATCCACTCCCAGCTCATATTCAGAAATTTTTACGAAAACAATACTTTCTCCATGTACAGTGTTCTAAGCGGAGAAATTAAAAAAGGTAATTCAATAAAAATAAATAACCATCAGCTGTCAAAGTAATATCAGTATTTGTTTGTTTACTTTTATCCTAAAATTTAAATCTATTTCAAAATTATACTATATTTAAGTTATATCTTAGAACATAACAAATTTTCTATTTTAATCTAATTGTAAATTAATGTGGTAATGTGCTTTCTTTGTATTCATTTATTTAAGATTTCAGGTTTATATTATTCATGACAATAAGTATATTGCTTTTTAATACTGGATCATATAACCTGTGAAAAGGTCGGACTTACTGCTATTTATAAATATTAACTTAGAGAAAAAACTTACATTATGTCTATTATTTAGATTTGTCCATAAAGGATGGGCGTCTTTCTTTAATTTTCCAGTGACTTCAACTCCATATCCTCCTCTTGAAAATAAAAAAATTGCCAGAATTATATAGAGAAAAAATAAATTGTATAAATAATGACCATTTTAACTTAGTACGTTTATCAATAACTTCAGAAGGCTCCACTACCCATCACCTTTTTCAGCAAATAATCTAAATTTTAGACTCCCAGACTGCTTTACCACTGGGCCACGGCAATCACCTAGTCCTAGTCTATGGCACATAGTATCTGGGTCAAAGCTAGTATCTAAACTGCGATCGTCATTCCAAAATATGTTTTGCTTTATTCCTAGGGGAATGCATTTTAGGAAATTTCCCATAGTGAAGAAGCTATTACCTAGGTCTCATAGCAAGACCCAGGACCATGTTTGTTTATATTATATATATATATATATATATATATATATATATATGTATATATATACTATATATGTATATGTATATAAAGTATATAAATATACAGAGTGTTCATTTAAGTTGGAGATAATCTTCGAGGGATGGTAGTGCTCATCAAAATAAACAAAAAATGTCCTATAAATATATGTCGAAAATGCCTGTCGCTATGTTGTATTTTTACAAAAATCGTTACATCTCAATAACTATTTACCTACGAAAACCAATCTTTGCACACATCTTTGTTAGCTTAAGTGAAACATATTATCATAGTATCATTTACATTGGTTTTATATTTCCAAAATGTCGGTGGTTAAAAATCTTTTAGTTTAAATAACAACAAAACCATTAACTTTATATCATTTTTCATTTTATCATTTTACGAATGGTAGATTATAGTGCCCATGCGCCACCGCGGCGCGGCTGTGGCGAAAAAGCGGAGTTCAGCTGGCACGAAGCGGCTTCTTAGTCACGAGTTTTTCCATAGATTGTAAACTCCATAGCCTCTCCCCAAGCACCCCAATGTAACCATCCTCACATAGCCCACTAACCGACCATAGAACGGACGCTGGTTCGGTCTAGTCCACGGCCGTGGTTTCCCAACTTCCCACCACAGTTTATCACCTACCGTCCTAGTCTCACTATCCACCACCTAGCCAACCTCCCACCATAGTTTAATGTTTCCGTTTTATAGTAAATTTTAATCTCGCTAGCCCAAGGCTATTTTATTTTAAATTTCACGCCCATAAGAGTTTTTTCATATATTTTAAACTCCATAGCCAGGCCCCAGCACACCAATGCTACCATCAGCACATTACCCACAAACCGACCATATACCGGACGCTCGTTCGGGCTAGGGCAAATGCGCCCGGCCTAGTCCATAGCTATGGTTTCCCCACTTCCCACTACAGTTTATCGCCTAACCTAACGCCACCACCTTTTGTTGAATGTATTAATGTTTATAATGTTTCAGATATAGACCCTAGTTTCAGCTTACTTACAGTAAAAAAACTACCCTAAAACCCATAGTCCAACCCGCTTTATCCACCAACTGACCACAGTCTCGACGATCGTTCGGGTCAGGACACACATGACCGGACTTGTCTATGACTGTGGTTTCCCTACTCCCGCTCTTCTACCATTTAAATCCCTCCTATAAGATAAAGCCAGATACTTGTTTCGGCGTGAGACACAGATCCCCACTTTCTTCTGGTCTTTGACTTCATCCCCTCTTCCTAACCAGCAGAAATTAAATAAACATAGACTTCCTAAACCCTAATCCTCCCAGCACAAAGATTTTCGTTTGTGCGTTGGATGCAATTTTCTGGTCTATGATACTAATCCCCTTCTACTCAAACCTACAGATAATAAATAAATAAAAAAATCCACCCTAAACCCTGTTCCACACAACACAACAAACAAAGCCAGACACTCGTTTCGGTCGAGATCAACCTGCCCTCGGCTTTGCTCTGGTCTTTGTTCAAAAACCGAAACCATCCATTCACTAACCATAACCACAGTACCCGCAACCTAAACCTAACCTCAAAACCTATCCTTGGCTAAAAGGGACATAGTTCTATATCAGCCGCAGTGGGCCTTCAGCCCACTGAAACCTCACATCCTGATCCTGATCCTGGGGTGCTAGTAGTGACGTCATCGGTCACTTCTGCTAACATACCTGAAATAAAAGATTAAGGAAAGAAACCTGTATCCAATACTATAATACGAGCAAGGTTTGTATATATATATATATATATATATATATATATATATATATATATATATATATATTTGCACACGGATCTCGAAAACGGCGCCGAGGATTTTCTTTAAATTTTGGAAATAACTAATTTCCGAGTAGAAAATAAGTTTTAGATAGGTCTAATGTCCAGGAAAATTCGTGTTTTCTTGTAATATTAAGTTTAAAATCTAAAAATTTAACATTACGCTTATGGAGAATCAAATGTAAACAATGCAAACCAAAACAGCTGTTTATAAACGTTTGACAGTTCTTGATTGAAGACGACAAAGAACAATATGTGAATAGAGGTTTTTCATAAATATTTATTTTATGTATGTAATAAATGTAAAATTATCAGGTTACTAAAAAATTTGTAAAAACTTAAGGATAACATAGCTGTGCGTAATAAAAGCAGAAAAAGTATTTCCAAAATCTTCCGTGTTTTGATAGAAAACGTATTCGTTGTATTGCTTGAAGCCACTGTAACAAACTAATTAATTGATGTAAATTAAATTTCTCTTTTGCTTTTCAATCCTCATTCCGTTTATAACAAAATCAGTTGATCAAAGGCTACATAATAATAACGTTATGGATAATTAAACAGTAAATGATCGGCTTTGGCTAAAAGACGTTAATTAACGACATCGCTCAATTGACTAACGTCGTAGCCAAGTTGTAGCGAACGGCCTTAAGAACTATAGGCCGCGAGTTCCATCCACATAAATATTTTCATTGAGTAATAATAGTGTTTTAATTTTTCTAATTAATTTTTATAATTGTCTTATTCTAAACGAGCAAAGCTCGGTCACCAGGTACTGATAATTAATGTTAATAATAAATTATGAATAAAGAACTATTCTTTCTTGAAGAAAGAAAGAATGAGAATAAATGTTATAAATGTTGTATTTCTTGAAACAAAAAATATTAGCTACTACAGTATTATATGTGATGAATAATGACATACACTACGTCTCTAAGCTAGTTGGAAATAGCTACCCTGGAATAACTAATTGGTCATAAATAATTACGGGTATAACGAGCCGTTTAAGTATGTGGGTAAAGAAGACATGATTTCGCCGTCGCGACGAGCGGCAGGCTGTGGCCTGCAACCGTTAACTGGTGATCGGCTAATCAGGATTGTGAAGTTTGGGTGGAAGATCCTGGCCAGGGGAGTAGCGAATATCTTACGTGTGCGTTGGTTGTGACAAAGTGTGTCGAGGGCAGGTGAGGTGAGAGATCCACTCTTGGGTGAGTTTCGCCGGTTATCTTCCTTAAAATATTTAAGCATTTAAATATTTAATTGTTAATGTATTAAAATTACTGGTGAGTGGTGCTCACCGGTAAAGACCTGCCAGTAGACGCTCTCAAAGGTATTCAAGGTCATTTATTAAAGCCAACTCGCACAGTTATTATAAAGTACCGTAATTGTAATAAGTTTTTATAGATTCTTTTATGAATACATATGTCAGCACATTACAGTTATTAATTACTGGTAGCCACGAGTTCTGGCAAGATTGGCGAGTCCGGACAGGCACTAAACACGCTCGCGTGGATGATCCGTGTGGACCCGGTCGACCCAGTAAACATAATAATTATTTATTAGTTCAATTTAAGGAAATATATCTTGTTGGCCGGTGGAGAGAGACCAGATATTCCTAAATTAATTTAATAGATTATTCATTGTGTTGATGGTCGGGCTGGGTGCGCCCTGCTGATAGGCCCCTACGAGCGTTCCTGTGTGGGCACGTCTTGAGGAATGACGCTACGTTCCGACCTGCATTACAGGCAAATAGTGACGCGCACACTCACTTTAATACTACCCCGGGTCGGGCAATGTTGAGGCAGCTCTAATATTGGATTTTATATTTTAAAAACGAAATCTGGGGTAAGAAAACTACGTTAATCCGCAAAGACCATCCTCATAATTAGACCAATTCGTAATTCAGAGGCCGTGGTTTGGATTTCACGTTAAACTGTAGGTCCCTTAGTTGCTATCGGCTGTTGGGCTATAAATTAACAGTCCTGTCTAAGGAACATGTCAGCCTTAGTCAGTAACAAGACTACAAGATTGCGCCACAATCATCTTACTTACATTCAATCCTCATTCATACTTGGCTTAAAATACCTACCCTGTGGTATGGTCGCTATTCAAATTATCTAATCTAATCTAATCCCTGCCGTCCGTGCAATAAATAGATTCTTACGTCGGATTTTTTTCTACAGGGAGAAAAATACGTCATACGGGCATGGGCTTAGTAACATCTCTGCCGACCGCAGAGATATCTTTATGGTCTATTCAATAAATGAAAACCTTATAGTTTAATACAATAATCCATAGAATATACTTTATATGTTGTAACTTACCTAACTACCGAAACAGACGTAACTAGGATAAAAATAGGCAAAGCGATGAATACAATCATTTTACCTCAAGAGTAGTCTACTAGCTTTCAGAGTACTAGACTGCTGAGTTAAAGTATGTTTAGTGGCACTCCACAGCTGTTCCTGCCACTCATACATGTTATATTGTCAAGAATCATAAATAAATGTCATATAATACCTCGTTCAAATTGGTTTAGTGTCAGAATCTTTACATTCTCCCACGATATTTGTCTAATGATCACCAGATTCGTTCCATATGCCAATCTAAATACATATTTGTTCAATTGTTAAAGATTTTTGAAGCAAGTTTTAATAATTGGGTTTACATTTTATTATTCACCAACACATTAGAAACTTCTAAAATATTTTAATTAAACTATTTTTAACTAGATTGATTATAAGGCTTTTGATAAACTTTTATATTTTTTAGTATAATCTTTCAACAGCATTAACTACGCATGCGGGTCTTCGACGGCGACCCTCTGTGTAGGACATGTTATCTGCAGGAGGAAACTGTGGATCATCTACTCTTTGATTGTGTAGGGCTGGCAGAGGTGAGGACCTCCACCCTAGGCAACTTGGTAAGGGGTAGTTTTCTGCCTTCGGACGCTCGTCGACAGTTTGTTGCAGTATCCAGGTCTCTTCATTTGGAAGATTCCTCATTCTCCAGGAAAGAGAAGTTCAGGGGTGCGCAAAAAGCCGCTACGGCCAAAGTGCCTTGGGAGAAATCCGCCCCTTCGAATGGATGATTTAATGAAATGTACTATGTTTACAAAGACAATAAAATCTGTTATAAAACAAATTTATGAAATAGCCACTATAAAGGCTGCATCATTTATAACTCTAGTAATATATTAATCATGTGTTAAATATATTATTTTAGTAAAATATATTGTTT
This sequence comes from Nephotettix cincticeps, assembly GCA_023375725.1. NCBI lineage: Eukaryota > Metazoa > Arthropoda > Insecta > Hemiptera > Cicadellidae > Nephotettix > Nephotettix cincticeps. The sequence continues at coordinate 89,825,889 of CM041786.1, read as the reverse complement.
TACTAAACAACACTATATTTTCCAGGTAAAAAATTGTTTTCTCTTGATGTAGAGACTAAAAGTATAACAGTTTTAAAGTTCTTCAGACAGTATACACTCAGTGATCCTTGCAACTAAAAACTTGTAGGCACGAACCCGCTCAAGTTTCTAGGGATATTTACAGTTTTCCTTTTTTGTTCGACATTCCAACAAGATTTATAAAGGTTCAGTTTCAATTGAAGTATTTAGATCTGTAGTCATTATCATACAGGAGTATTGTTGTAATAGATTAAAATCTGGTATTATTCTGAGTAAATAGTTCCGTAATCGTCACCTATACTATAATAGTTCCAATAAAGAGGTTTTCCGTATTTCAACTCGACATTTAAAAGTGTGGAGTTCAATCATATGATCATAATTATCAATTATTAGTGGATACAAATCTAAAAAGTGTTAAATATAAATATATAAATAAATTAATCATACATATGTTCTTACACGTTTATTTTATTTAGAAAGTTGTTCTTATTAAAATATAACATTCAAACGCTTTAGTTTACACTGTTAGTTATGATTTTATCATTTTGCTTTAAAATTACCCACCCATTTTTTTAGTTTTTATTTTAAATTTCATGAACTATTTGTGAATTAAGCTTCATACATTCATATTCGTTTAAATTTATTTATTTATTTTATTTCGAATGTAACAACACAGACATATGAGTTCAGCTCCGCCACAAGCGTGTGTTGCTTACTTTGTTCTCACGCCCCTAAGCCAGTAGCCATACAACATTGTTAACTGGCATCTATCAGCTGGTTATCTCCGATAGTCACTGACATATGAGTTCAGCTCCGCAACACGCGAGTGTTGCTTACTTTGTTCTTACGCCCATGAGCCAGTAGCCATACAACAATGTTAACTGGCACCTATCAGCTGGTTATCTCCGATTGTCACTGACATATGAGTTCAGCTCCGCAACACGCGAGTGTTGTTTACTTTGTTCTTACGCCATGAGCCAGTAGCCATACAACATTGTTAACTGGCACCTATCAGCTGGTTATCTCCGATTGTCACTGGCATAAGAGTTCAGCTCCGCAACACGCGAGTGTTGCTTACTTTGTTCTTACGCCCATGAGCCAGTAGCCATACAACAATGTTAACTGGCACCTATCAGCTGGTTATCTCCGATTGTCACTGACATATGAGTTCAGCTCCGCAACACGCGAGTGTTGTTTACTTTGTTCTTACGCCATGAGCCAGTAGCCATACAACATTGTTAACTGGCACCTATCAGCTGGTTATCTCCGATTGTCACTGGCATAAGAGTTCAGCTGCGCCACACGCGTGTGTTGCTTACTTTATTCTCACGACCATGAGCCAGTAGCCATACAACATTGTTAACTGGCATCTATCAGCTGGTTATCTCCGATAGTCACCGACATATGAGTTCAGCTCCGCCACACGCGTATGTTGCTTACTTTGTTCTTACGCCATGAGCCAGTAGCCATACAACATTGTTAACTGGCACCTATCAGCTGGTTATCTCCGATTGTCACTGGCATAAGAGTTCAGCTGCGCCACACGCGTGTGTTGCTTACTTTATTCTCACGACCATGAGCCAGTAGCCATACAACATTGTTAACTGGCATCTATCAGCTGGTTATCTCCGATAGTCACTGACATATGAGTTCAGCTCCACCACAACCGTGTATTGCTTACTTTGTTCTTACGCCCATGAGCCAGTAGCCATACAACATTGTTAACTGGCACCTGTCAGCTAGCTGTCTCCAATCGTCACTGACATAAGAGTTCAGCTGCGCCACACGCGTGTGTTGCTTACTTTATTCTCACGACCATGAGCCAGTAGCCATACAACATTGTTAACTGGCATCTATCAGCTGGTTATCTCCGATAGTCACTGACATATGAGTTCAGCTCCGCAACACGCGAGTGTTGCTTACTTTGTTCTTACGCCCATGAGCCAGTAGCCATACAACAATGTTAACTGGCACCTATCAGCTGGTTATCTCCGATTGTCACTGACATATGAGTTCAGCTCCGCAACACGCGAGTGTTGTTTACTTTGTTCTTACGCCATGAGCCAGTAGCCATACAACATTGTTAACTGGCACCTATCAGCTGGTTATCTCCGATTGTCACTGGCATAAGAGTTCAGCTGCGCCACACGCGTGTGTTGCTTACTTTATTCTCACGACCATGAGCCAGTAGCCATACAACATTGTTAACTGGCATCTATCAGCTGGTTATCTCCGATAGTCACCGACATATGAGTTCAGCTCCGCCACACGCGTATGTTGCTTACTTTGTTTTTACGCCCATGAGCCAGTTAGCTGTACAACATTGTTAACTGGCACCTGTCAGCTAGCTGTCTCCAATCGTCACTGACATAAGAGTTCAGCTGCGCCACACGCGTGTGTTGCTTACTTTATTCTCACGACCATGAGCCAGTAGCCATACAACATTGTTAACTGGCATCTATCAGCTGGTTATCTCCGATAGTCACTGACATATGAGTTCAGCTCCGCAACACGCGAGTGTTGCTTACTTTGTTCTTACGCCCATGAGCCAGTAGCCATACAACAATGTTAACTGGCACCTATCAGCTGGTTATCTCCGATTGTCACTGACATATGAGTTCAGCTCCGCAACACGCGAGTGTTGTTTACTTTGTTCTTACGCCATGAGCCAGTAGCCATACAACATTGTTAACTGGCACCTATCAGCTGGTTATCTCCGATTGTCACTGGCATAAGAGTTCAGCTCCGCAACACGCGAGTGTTGCTTACTTTGTTCTTACGCCCATGAGCCAGTAGCCATACAACAATGTTAACTGGCACCTATCAGCTGGTTATCTCCGATAGTCACTGACATATGAGTTCAGCTCCGCAACACGCGAGTGTTGTTTACTTTGTTCTTACGCCATGAGCCAGTAGCCATACAACATTGTTAACTGGCACCTGTCAGCTAGCTGTCTCCAATCGTCACTGACATAAGAGTTCAGCTGCGCCACACGCGTGTGTTGCTTACTTTATTCTCACGACCATGAGCCAGTAGCCATACAACATTGTTAACTGGCATCTATCAGCTGGTTATCTCCGATAGTCACTGACATATGAGTTCAGCTCCGCAACACGCGAGTGTTGCTTACTTTGTTCTTACGCCCATGAGCCAGTAGCCATACAACAATGTTAACTGGCACCTATCAGCTGGTTATCTCCGATTGTCACTGACATATGAGTTCAGCTGCGCCACACGCGTGTGTTGCTTACTTTATTCTCACGACCATGAGCCAGTAGCCATACAACATTGTTAACTGGCATCTATCAGCTGGTTATCTCCGATAGTCACTGACATATGAGTTCAGCTCCGCAACACGCGAGTGTTGCTTACTTTGTTCTTACGCCCATGAGCCAGTAGCCATACAACAATGTTAACTGGCACCTATCAGCTGGTTATCTCCGATTGTCACTGACATATGAGTTCAGCTCCGCAACACGCGAGTGTTGTTTACTTTGTTCTTACGCCATGAGCCAGTAGCCATACAACAATGTTAACTGGCACCTATCAGCTGGTTATCTCCGATTGTCACTGACATATGAGTTCAGCTCCGCAACACGCGAGTGTTGTTTACTTTGTTCTTACGCCATGAGCCAGTAGCCATACAACATTGTTAACTGGCACCTATCAGCTGGTTATCTCCGATTGTCACTGACATATGAGTTCAGCTCCGCAACACGCGAGTGTTGCTTACTTTGTTCTTACGCCCATGAGCCAGTAGCCATACAACAATGTTAACTGGCACCTATCAGCTGGTTATCTCCGATTGTCACTGACATATGAGTTCAGCTCCACCACAACCGTGTATTGCTTACTTTGTTCTTACGCCATGAGCCAGTAGCCATACAACATTGTTAACTGGCATCTATCAGCTGGTTATCTCCGATAGTCACTGACATATGAGTTCAGCTCCGCAACACGCGAGTGTTGCTTACTTTGTTCTTACGCCCATGAGCCAGTAGCCATACAACAATGTTAACTGGCACCTATCAGCTGGTTATCTCCGATTGTCACTGACATATGAGTTCAGCTCCGCAACACGCGAGTGTTGTTTACTTTGTTCTTACGCCATGAGCCAGTAGCCATACAACATTGTTAACTGGCACCTATCAGCTGGTTATCTCCGATTGTCACTGACATATGAGTTCAGCTCCGCAACACGCGTGTATTGCTTACTTTGTTCTTACGCCATGAGCCAGTAGCCATACAACAATGTTAACTGGCACCTATCAGCTGGTTATCTCCGATTGTCACTGACATATGAGTTCAGCTCCGCAACACGCGAGTGTTGTTTACTTTGTTCTTACGCCATGAGCCAGTAGCCATACAACAATGTTAACTGGCACCTATCAGCTGGTTATCTCCGATTGTCACTGACATATGAGTTCAGCTCCGCAACACGCGAGTGTTGTTTACTTTGTTCTTACGCCATGAGCCAGTAGCCATACAACATTGTTAACTGGCACCTATCAGCTGGTTATCTCCGATTGTCACTGACATATGAGTTCAGCTCCGCAACACGCGAGTGTTGTTTACTTTGTTCTTACGCCATGAGCCAGTAGCCATACAACATTGTTAACTGGCACCTATCAGCTGGTTATCTCCGATTGTCACTGACATATGAGTTCAGCTCCGCAACACGCGAGTGTTGCTTACTTTGTTCTTACGCCATGAGCCAGTAGCCATACAACATTGTTAACTGGCACCTATCAGCTGGTTATCTCCGATTGTCACTGACATATGAGTTCAGCTCCGCAACACGCGAGTGTTGTTTACTTTGTTCTTACGCCATGAGCCAGTAGCCATACAACAATGTTAACTGGCACCTGTCAGCTGATCATCTCCGATCGTCACTGACATATGAGTTCAGCTCCGCAACACGCGAGTGTTGTTTACTTTGTTCTTACGCCATGAGCCAGTAGCCATACAACATTGTTAACTGGCACCTGTCAGCTGATCATCTCCGATCGTCACTGGCATAAGAGTTCAGCTCCGCAACACGCGAGTGTTGTTTACTTTGTTCTTACGCCATGAGCCAGTAGCCATACAACAATGTTAACTGGCACCTGTCAGCTGATCATCTCCGATCGTCACTGACATATGAGTTCAGCTCCGCAACACGCGAGTGTTGCTTACTTTGTTCTTACGCCCATGAGCCAGTAGCCATACAACAATGTTAACTGGCACCTATCAGCTGGTTATCTCCGATTGTCACTGACATATGAGTTCAGCTCCACCACAACCGTGTATTGCTTACTTTGTTCTTACGCCATGAGCCAGTAGCCATACAACAATGTTAACTGGCACCTATCAGCTGGTTATCTCCGATTGTCACTGACATATGAGTTCAGCTCCGCAACACGCGAGTGTTGTTTACTTTGTTCTTACGCCATGAGCCAGTAGCCATACAACAATGTTAACTGGCACCTATCAGCTGGTTATCTCCGATTGTCACTGACATATGAGTTCAGCTCCGCAACACGCGAGTGTTGCTTACTTTATTCTCACGACCATGAGCCAGTAGCCATACAACATTGTTAACTGGCATCTATCAGCTGGTTATCTCCGATTGTCACTGACATATGAGTTCAGCTCCGCAACACGCGTGTGTTGCTTACTTTATTCTCACGACCATGAGCCAGTAGCCATACAACATTGTTAACTGGCATCTATCAGCTGGTTATCTCCGATTGTCACTGACATATGAGTTCAGCTCCGCAACACGCGAGTGTTGCTTACTTTGTTCTTACGCCCATGAGCCAGTAGCCATACAACAATGTTAACTGGCACCTATCAGCTGGTTATCTCCGATTGTCACTGACATATGAGTTCAGCTCCGCAACACGCGAGTGTTGCTTACTTTGTTCTTACGCCATGAGCCAGTAGCCATACAACATTGTTAACTGGCACCTATCAGCTGGTTATCTCCGATTGTCACTGACATATGAGTTCAGCTCCGCAACACGCGAGTGTTGCTTACTTTGTTCTTACGCCCATGAGCCAGTAGCCATACAACATTGTTAACTGGCACCTGTCAGCTAGCTGTCTCCGATCGTCACTGACATATGAGTTCAGCTCCGCAACACGCGAGTGTTGCTTACTTTGTTCTTACGCCCATGAGCCAGTAGCCATACAACAATGTTAACTGGCACCTATCAGCTGGTTATCTCCGATTGTCACTGACATATGAGTTCAGCTCCGCAACACGCGAGTGTTGTTTACTTTGTTCTTACGCCATGAGCCAGTAGCCATACAACATTGTTAACTGGCACCTATCAGCTGGTTATCTCCGATTGTCACTGACATATGAGTTCAGCTCCGCAACACGCGAGTGTTGCTTACTTTGTTCTTACGCCATGAGCCAGTAGCCATACAACAATGTTAACTGGCACCTATCAGCTGGTTATCTCCGATTGTCACTGACATATGAGTTCAGCTCCGCAACACGCGAGTGTTGTTTACTTTGTTCTTACGACCATGAGCCAGTAGCCATACAACATTGTTAACTGGCATCTATCAGCTGGTTATCTCCGATTGTCACTGACATATGAGTTCAGCTCCGCAACACGCGTGTGTTGCTTTACTTTGTTCTTACGCCATGAGCCAGTAGCCATACACATTGTTAACTGGCACCTATCAGCTGGTTATCTCCGATTGTCACTGACATATGAGTTCAGCTCCGCAACACGCGAGTGTTGTTTACTTTGTTCTTACGCCATGAGCCAGTAGCCATACAACATTGTTAACTGGCACCTATCAGCTGGTTATCTCCGATTGTCACTGACATATGAGTTCAGCTCCGCAACACGCGAGTGTTGTTTACTTTGTTCTTACGCCATGAGCCAGTAGCCATACAACATTGTTAACTGGCACCTGTCAGCTGATCATCTCCGATCGTCACTGGCATAAGAGTTCAGCTCCGCCACACGCGTATGTTGCTTACTTTGTTTTTACGCCCATGAGCCAGTTAGCTGTACAACATTGTTAACTGGCACCTATCAGCTGGTTATCTCCGATTGTCACTGACATATGAGTTCAGCTCCGCTACACGCGTGTGTTGCTTACTTTGTTCTTACGCCCATGAGCCAGTAGCCATACAACATTGTTAACTAGCACCTATTAGCTGGTTATCTCCGATCGTAACTGTCATATGAGTTCAGCACTGCAACAGGCGAGTGTTGCTTACTTTGTTCTTACGCCCATGAGCCAGTAGCCATACAACATTGTTAACTAGCACCTATTAGCTGGTTATCTCCGATCGTAACTGTCATATGAGTTCAGCACTGCAACAGGCGAGTGTTGCTTACTTTGTTCTCACGCCCATGAGCCAGTAGCCATACAACATTGTTAACTGGCACCTATCAGCTGGTTATCTCCGATTGTCACTGACATATGAGTTCAGCTCCGCTACACGCGTGTGTTGCTTACTATGTTCTGGTTTACTTGTAACTGGCAGCTGACAGGTGCCAGTTAACAATGTTGTATGGATACTGGCTCATGGGCGTGAGAACAAAGTAAGCAACACACGCGTGTTTCGGAGCTGAACTTATATGTCAGTGACGATTGGAGATAACTAGCTGACAGGTGCCTGTTAACAATGTTGTATGGCTACGTGTTTAGCTGAACTTATATGTCAGTACGATTGGAGATAACTAGCTGACATTGCCTGTAACAATGTTGTATGGCTACTCTCATATAATCTGTAAACAGAGTAAGTACTTAGGACATTTTTTAATACGGAGGACGTTTGGATACATAAAGGACGTAATCATTAAAAAACATAAAAGAATAACAATGTTTTATGTTCATGTTAATACACTTATTATAATGAGTATACATTTACACCAGTATACACCAGTGTACCTATATCACAATACATAGTGTTCTTTAATTATACAATTTGAAATTTCTATGTCATTTATACCTTGTTCTTGACCCTATATATATATATATATATATATATATATATATATATATATATATTTTTTTTTAAGTTATCAAAATTTCTTTTAGTAAGTTATTGCTTCAAAAATAATCATCCAATTTCTGAAAATAAAAAGAGAAACAAAGATCAATTATTTGTTAGAATTTGATGGGGCCCCATGTAGGCCCTAATGCTGAGCTTTTCTGAGTGGCTTTTTTTGGGTGATATGGTTATCCACCTAGCATGTCAGGTTTTAGAATGTTTCCCGTAAAGTATTAGTTAATACTTGTTACGCTGCACACCAAATTTCATGAAAAAACAGTTGGGAAATAAGGAAGACATTGATTTTATAATATTCTCTCTAAGAATAATGTTGCACTCTCTCAGACAATGTAGGAACTGCGTTAACATGGACAGTAAATTTAACCTTTCCCTGGAACCGTAGTCGTAGATAAACGATTCAAAATACTTGTTTGTTTAAATGTTTAAGCTGACTTCAATGGTAGTAATAATATTGTATTATTTCATTACTCTAAACACGAAAATAACACTTTCTAAACGTAAATTGGGCTAAGAAAATTGGTTATTCCTGCCACTCCACGGCAAAATTACACGTTTACTTTATGTGCATTTGAGATGCACGGAAAGTAACCGCTATTGGATTTTGCGGTGGAGTCTTATCAGCTGTTACATTAGGCGATCATGTGCTGATTGACATAAGTACGGAAACTCAGCGTTGAGTTCAGTTTTTTCTTGATACTAAGTTAAATAAACTAAATATTCATGTTGTTTACAAGTTTTTCGATATCGTAATGAAAAATAATGTTCAATACTCGTTTCTTAAATGGCATAGTGGGGCTCAACGGCTTTTTCGACGCACGGCTTCGCCTTGCGCGTAAATGTAATCTTTCCCCACAATAAATCTAATCTACTTTCAGACTATAAATGAAAACTAATATACCTTTATTGTTTTCGTGGAATTTATTTACTTTCTGAAGTCTTTCCCAAATAAAAGTTATGGACTGAGTCCATAAAATTTAAACCATTATAGTATACTTTTAACCAGTATACTTTTAGTCCATTATAGTATTTTTAATTGTGTTAATTTCTCATATTGATAAGTGAAAATATTGTGGCTATGTTTTGTTTTAAATATTGTGACACTATGCTTCATACACGTAACTTAATGACTCAATATTGTTTTGTATAATAACCAGGTACTGTATTACCATTATTAGCGTAGTTACTGGAGGCGGAGGTTTGTAAAAATGTTATCAATACTGCTCTTAGAATTTTTCGTAACTCTAGTTGGGCTATTAATACATGATGTAAAACCTGCTCCATACAGTACATCTAAGTATCGTTGTGACAAAGAATTTTTATTACCCGGCAAAATGCAACAATTAATATCACCAGCCAGCCAACACCGCCCGCCCGCTCCCCGGTCCCCGAGATATGCCTCCAGGTCGACAATGAAAGGTTCAAGGTCCGCCGACGGACTCCGATACACCGCAAGCAGCGACATCCGCCCCTCGCCAAGCGATATGTCGAGTTTAAGAGTCGTGGCGCCGTGCAACTGTACCTCCTCACAACTCACAGCAAAACATTTATTCACATACACAACCACACCATCATTCTGATTCCTGCAAGTCTTGCTAACAAACACCTCATACCCATCCAAACACACTGGCACACTACTTTCATCCATCCAAGTCTCAGTCAGAACAATTATGTCAAATCTCTCTGTATAATTACTTAGCAGAACAATTAGCTCATCAATATTTCTGTGGTAGCTTCTTACATTAAAACTAAGTAAGGAAAAACTTTTTCCACTACAATATGTTCCATTAAAAAAATTAAAGTCGTTGAAACTATTGTAAACATATTCTTTTACGTCTCTGCAGTTAGCAATATCATAGAGCTCTTGATCGTGCATAAAAAATAAATAAGTATAAATTAAATTTACAGCTAGATCGGCCTGCTTGTGCCCCACATATGGAGGAATAAGCCCCTTTAAACCTAGGCTACATATAGATTGGAAAAAAAATTAACAAAAATAAAATATTAAAATACATATAATGAAATATAAATAGTTGTAGTTATCCAATAGTAGGGTACTCATCAAAATAAACAAAAAGTATTCCATAAACATATGTTGAAAAATCCTTTTTTTATCCGCTAGCCGCCATTGTGTATTTTAGACAAAAAACGTTAACGTTATATATTAAGAACTTTTCAAGATACAGAAACCAAACTTTGCACACCTATTTCATTGGCAAAGAGAAAAATATTCTCAACGTATCATTTAGTTTGATTTTATATTTTCAAAATGACGACGTTTAAAAATCTTTTAATTGAAATAACAAAAAACCATTGACTTTATAACAGTTATACTATACATAAAAATTATTATAAATTAATTAAAATTATAAATTTTAATGTCAAATCGATGGTACTTTGGTGAACGAAATCCGTCCGCGGATAAGCAAGAAAATGCACTATTAATGTTCAAGGACAGGGGCCGCGCGCGGCCGTGGCGAAGAAGCGGGTGGCACAACAACCACGGTCGCGCAGCGGTGGCATGTGGGCCTTGTAACATAACATTTAAAGGATATTTTCTTACCTATCCGCGGACAGATTAAAGACAATGGTTTTTTTGTTATTTAAGTTAAAATATTTTTAGACGTCGTCATTTTGAAAATATAAAACCAAACTAAATGATATTTTAAGAATATTTTTTTCTTGCCAATAAATACGTGTGCAAAGTTTGGTTTCTCTATCTGAAATAGTTCTTGATATACTTTATAACGTTTTTTGTGTTAAATACAAAATGGCGGCTAGCGGATAAACGAAGGATTATTTGACATATGTTTATAGGAAATATTTGGTTTATTTTGATGAATACTATCACCCCTCAAAGTTTATTCCCGACTTTAATGAACACTCTGTAGAGTCTGTAAGATACCAATTGACTTGTCTATGCAAGTAACCATGTAAATTATGAGAAAGGATAACGATGTATTAAAAACTAAGGAATGATATGTCGATAACTAAATATCAAAAGTAAGGTCATATGAAAAATCTAAAAAATTACCATAAAATGCAAAACATAGATAATAAACGAAATATTTCCAATTTATTTCCCTACATAAATATCAAACAAAATCTTTATGAACCTGCATCGTTATGAAGTCATTATGCGACGGTTTTCTATTTCCGTTTATAATGAGCCTCTTAATGATGTTACTTTTAGTATCTTTATTGGTACTTTTTGCAATGGTCAGAGAAGCTCTTATGGTTTTCAAATAAAACAGCTGAAACACTTATCTAAATCACCCTGTATATGATAACTGTCTTAACATTAAGAACCGGTAATAGTACTGCCCTTAAAATGACGAGAGTTCAAAGGTACGGTACGCTGCTAATGGACAAAATTTATCAAAGAGAAGGTGAACATTTTAAAAACGAAATAGTTTAGGCCTATATAGTTCAGCTCCGCAACACGCGAGTGTTGCTTACTTTGTTCTTACGCCCATGAGCCAGTAGCCATACAACAATGTTAACTGGCACCTATCAGCTGGTTATCTCCGATTGTCACTGACATATGAGTTCAGCTCCACCACAACCGTGTATTGCTTACTTTGTTCTTACGCCATGAGCCAGTAGCCATACAACAATGTTAACTGGCACCTATCAGCTGGTTATCTCCGATTGTCACTGACATATGAGTTCAGCTCCGCAACACGCGAGTGTTGTTTACTTTGTTCTTACGCCATGAGCCAGTAGCCATACAACAATGTTAACTGGCACCTGTCAGCTGATCATCTCCGATCGTCACTGACATATGAGTTCAGCTCCGCAACACGCGAGTGTTGCTTACTTTGTTCTTACGCCATGAGCCAGTAGCCATACAACATTGTTAACTGGCATCTATCAGCTGGTTATCTCCGATTGTCACTGACATATGAGTTCAGCTCCGCAACACGCGAGTGTTGTTTACTTTGTTCTTACGCCATGAGCCAGTAGCCATACAACATTGTTAACTGGCACCTATCAGCTGGTTATCTCCGATTGTCACTGACATATGAGTTCAGCTCCGCCAACACGCGTAGTGTTGCTTACTTTGTTCTTACGCCATGAGCCAGTAGCCATACAACAATGTTAACTGGCACCTATCAGCTGGTTATCTCCGATTGTCACTGACATATGAGTTCAGCTCCGCAACACGCGAGTGTTGTTTACTTTGTTCTTACGCCATGAGCCAGTAGCCATACAACAATGTTAACTGGCACCTATCAGCTGGTTATCTCCGATTGTCACTGACATATGAGTTCAGCTCCGCAACACGCGAGTGTGTTGCTTACTTTGTCCTTACGCCATGAGCCAGTAGCCATACAACATTGTTAACTGGCACCTGTCAGCTGGTTATCTCCGATCGTCACTGACATATGAGTTCAGCTCCACCACAACCGTGTATTGCTTACTTTGTTCTCACGACCATGAGCCAGTAGCCATACAACATTGTTAACTGGCATCTATCAGCTGGTTATCTCCGATTGTCACTGGCATAAGAGTTCAGCTCCGCAACACGCGAGTGTTGCTTACTTTGTTCTTACGCCATGAGCCAGTAGCCATACAACATTGTTAACTGGCACCTATCAGCTGGTTATCTCCGATAGTCACTGACATATGAGTTCAGCTCCGCCAACACGAGTGTTGCTTACTTTGTTCTTACGCCCATGAGCCAGTAGCCATACAACAATGTTAACTGGCACCTATCAGCTGGTTATCTCCGATTGTCACTGACATATGAGTTCAGCTCCGCAACACGCGAGTGTTGCTTACTTTGTTCTTACGCCATGAGCCAGTAGCCATACAACATTGTTAACTGGCACCTATCAGCTGGTTATCTCCGATCGTCACTGACATATGAGTTCAGCTCCGCAACACGCGAGTGTTGCTTACTTTGTTCTTACGACCATGAGCCAGTAGCCATACAACAATTGTTAACTGGCACCTATCAGCTGGTTATCTCCGATAGTCACTGACATATGAGTTCAGCTCCGCAACACGCGAGTGTTGCTTACTTTGTTTTTACGCCCATGAGCCAGTTAGCTGTACAACATTGTTAACTGGCACCTATCAGCTGGTTATCTCCGATTGTCACTGACATATGAGTTCAGCTCCGCTACACGCGTGTGTTGCTTACTTTGTTCTTACGCCCATGAGCCAGTAGCCATACAACATTGTTAACTGGCACCTATCAGCTGGTTATCTCCGATTGTCACTGACATATGAGTTCAGCTCCGCAACACGCGAGTGTTGCTTACTTTGTTCTTACGCCCATGAGCCAGTAGCCATACAACAATGTTAACTGGCACCTATCAGCTGGTTATCTCCGATTGTCACTGACATATGAGTTCAGCTCCGCAACACGCGAGTGTTGTTTACTTTGTTCTTACGCCATGAGCCAGTAGCCATACAACATTGTTAACTGGCACCTATCAGCTGGTTATCTCCGATTGTCACTGGCATAAGAGTTCAGCTCCGCAACACGCGAGTGTTGCTTACTTTGTTCTTACGCCATGAGCCAGTAGCCATACAACATTGTTAACTGGCACCTATCAGCTGGTTATCTCCGATTGTCACTGACATATGAGTTCAGCTCCGCAACACGCGAGTGTTGCTTACTTTGTTCTTACGCCATGAGCCAGTAGCCATACAACATTGTTAACTGGCACCTATCAGCTGGTTATCTCCGATTGTCACTGACATATGAGTTCAGCTCCGCAACACGCGAGTGTTGTTTACTTTGTTCTTACGCCATGAGCCAGTAGCCATACAACATTGTTAACTGGCACCTATCAGCTGGTTATCTCCGATTGTCACTGACATATGAGTTCAGCTCCGCCAACACGCGAGTGTTGTTTACTTTGTTCTTACGCCATGAGCCAGTAGCCATACAACATTGTTAACTGGCACCTGTCAGCTGGTTATCTCCGATCGTCACTGACATATGAGTTCAGCTCCGCAACACGCGAGTGTTGCTTACTTTGTTCTTACGCCATGAGCCAGTAGCCATACAACATTGTTAACTGGCACCTATCAGCTGGTTATCTCCGATTGTCACTGACATATGAGTTCAGCTCCGCTACACGCGTGTGTTGCTTACTTTGTTCTCACGCCCATGAGCCAGTAGCCATACAACATTGTTAACTGGCACCTGTCAGCTAGTTATCTCCAATCGTCACTGACATATAAGTTCAGCTCCGACACGCGTGTGTTGCTTACTTTGTTCTCACGCCCATGAGCCAGTAGCCATACAACATTGTTAACTGGCACCTATCAGCTGGTTATCTCCGATTGTCACTGACATATGAGTTCAGCTCCGCTACACGCGTGTGTTGCTTACTATGTTCTCACGCCCATGAGCCAGTATCCATACAACATTGTTAACTGGCACCTATCAGCTGGTTATCTCCGATTGTCACTGACATATGAGTTCAGCTGCACACGCGTGTGTTGCTTACTTTGTTTCACGCCCATGAGCCAGTAGCTACAACATTGTTAACTGCACCTATTAGCTGTTATCTCCGATGTAACTGTCATATGAGTTCAGCACTGAACAGGCGATGTTGCTTACTTTGTTCTTACGCATGAGCCAGTAGCCATACAACATTGTTAACTAGCACCTATTAGCTGGTTATCTCCGATCGTTACTCATATGAGTTCAGCACTGCAACAATTGTTGCTTACTTGTTTCTTCTGAGTAGTACAACATTGTTAACTGGCACCTATATGATAAATTTGTATGAGTTCAGTGACATGTGTTGCTTACGTTCTGGATAACTGAGCTGACAGCCAGTTCAATGTTGTATACTTGTCATGGGCGTGAGAACAAAGTAAGCAACACACGCGTGTTTCGGAGCTGAACTTATATGTCAGTGACGATTGGAGATAACTAGCTGACAGGTGCCTGTTAACAATGTTGTATGGCTACTGGCTCATGAGTTAATCTGTAAACAGAGTAAGTACTTAGGACATTTTTTAATACGGAGGACGTTTGGATACATAAAGGACGTAATCATTAAAAACATAAAAGGATAACAATGTTTTATGTTCATGTTAATACACTTATTATAATGAGTATACATTTACACCAGTATACACCAGTGTACCTATATTCAGTGTATCACAATACATAGTGTTCTTTAATTATACAATTTGAAATTTCTATGTCATTTATACCTTGTTCTTGACCCTATATATATATATATATATATATATATATATATATATTTTATCAAAGTTATCAAAATTTCTTTTAGTAAGTTATTGCTTCAAAAATAATCATCCAATTTCTGAAAATAAAAAGAGAAACAAAGATCAATTATTTGTTAGAATTTGATGGGGCCCCATGTAGGCCCTAATGCTGAGCTTTTCTGAGTGGCTTTTTTTGGGTGATATGGTTATCCACCTAGCATGTCAGGTTTTAGAATGTTTCCCGTAAAGTATTAGTTAATACTTGTTACGCTGCACACCAAATTTCATGAAAAAACAGTTGGGAAATAAGGAAGACATTGATTTTATAATATTCTCTCTAAGAATAATGTTGCACTCTCTCAGACAATGTAGGAACTGCTTTAACATGGACAGTAAATTTAACCTTTCCCTGGAACCGTAGTCGTAGATAAACGATTCAAAATACTTGTTTGTTTAAATGTTTAAGCTGACTTCAATGGTAGTAATAATATTGTATTATTTCATTACTCTAAACACGAAAATAACACTTTCTAAACGTAAATTGGGCTAAGAAAATTGGTTATTCCTGCCACTCCACGACAAAATTACACGTTTACTTTATGTGCATTTGAGATGCACGGAAAGTAACCGCTATTGGATTTTGCGGTGGAGTCTTATCAGCTGTTACATTAGGCGATCATGTGCTGATTGACATAAGTACGGAAACTCAGCGTTGAGTTCAGTTTTTTCTTGATACTAAGTTAAATAAACTAAATATTCATGTTGTTTACAAGTTTTTCGATATCGTAATGAAAAATAATGTTCAATACTCGTTTCTTAAATGGCATAGTGGGGCTCAACGGCTTTTTCGACGCACGGCTTCGCCTTGCGCGTAAATGTAATCTTTCCCCACAATAAATCTAATCTACTTTCAGACTATAAATGAAAACTAATATACCTTTATTGTTTTCGTGGAATTTATTTACTTTCTGAAGTCTTTCCCAAATAAAAGTTATGGACTGAGTCCATAAAATTTAAACCATTATAGTATACTTTTAACCAGTATACTTTTAGTCCATTATAGTATTTTTAATTGTGTTAATTTCTCATATTGATAAGTGAAAATATTGTGGCTATGTTTTGTTTTAAATATTGTGACACTATGCTTCATACACGTAACTTAATGACTCAATATTGTTTTGTATAATAACCAGGTACTGTATTACCATTATTAGCGTAGTTACTGGAGGCGGAGGTTTGTAAAAATGTTATCAATACTGCTCTTAGAATTTTTCGTAACTCTAGTTGGGCTATTAATACATGATGTAAAACCTGCTCCATACAGTACATCTAAGTATCGTTGTGACAAAGAATTTTTATTACCCGGCAAAATGCAACAATTAATATCACTAGCCAGCCAACACCGCCCGCCCGCTCCCCGAGATAAACCTCCAGGTCGACAATGAAAGGTTCAAGGTCCGCCGACGGACTCCGATACACCGCAAGCAGCGACATCCGCCCCTCGCCAAGCGATATGTCGAGTTTAAGAGTCGTGGCGCCGTGCAACTGTACCTCCACACAACTCACAGCAAAACATTTATTCACATACACAACCACACCATCATTCTGATTCCTGCAAGTCTAGCTAACAAACACCTCATACCCATCCAAACACACTGCACACTACTTTCATCCATCCAAGTCTCAGTCAGAACAGTTATGTCAAATCTCTCTCTATAATTACTTAGCAGAACAATTAGCTCATCAATATTTCTGTGGTAGCTTCTTACATTAAAACTAAGTAAGGAAAAACTTTTTCCACTACAATATGTTCCATTAAAAAAATTAAAGTCGTTGAAACTATTGTAAACATATTCTTTTACGTCTCTGCAGTTAGCAATATCATAGAGCTCTTGATCGTGCATAAAAAATAAATAAGTATAAATTAAATTTACAGCTAGATCGGCCTGCTTGTGCCCCACATATGGAGGAATAAGCCCCTTTAAACCTAGGCTACATATAGATTGGAAAAAAAATTAACAAAAATAAAATATTAAAATACATATAATGAAATATAAATAGTTGTAGTTATCCAATAGTAGGGTACTCATCAAAATAAACAAAAAGTATTCCATAAACATATGTTGAAAAATCCTTTTTTTATCCGCTAGCCGCCATTGTGTATTTTAGACAAAAAACGTTAACGTTATATATTAAGAACTTTTCAAGATACAGAAACCAAACTTTGCACACCTATTTCATTGGCAAAGAGAAAAATATTCTCAACGTATCATTTAGTTTGATTTTATATTTTCAAAATGACGACGTTTAAAAATCTTTTAATTGAAATAACAAAAAACCATTGACTTTATAACAGTTATACTATACATAAAAATTATTATAAATTAATTAAAATTATAAATTTTAATGTCAAATCGATGGTACTTTGGTGAACGAAATCCGTCCGCGGATAAGCAAGAAAATGCACTATTAATGTTCAAGGACAGGGGCCGCGCGCGGCCGTGGCGAAGAAGCGGGTGGCACAACAACCACGGTCGCGCAGCGGTGGCATGTGGGCCTTGTAACATAACATTAAAAGGGTATTTTCTTACCTATCCGCGGACAGATTAAAGTCAATGGTTTTTTTGTTATTTAAGTTAAAAGATTTTTAGACGTCGTCATTTTGAAAATATAAAACCAAACTAAATGATATTTTAAGAATATTTTTTTCTTGCCAATAAATACGTGTGCAAAGTTTGGTTTCTCTATCTGAAATAGTTCTTGATATACTTTATAACGTTTTTTGTGTTAAATACAAAATGGCGGCTAGCGGATAAACGAAGGATTATTTGACATATGTATATAGGAAATATTTGGTTTATTTTGATGAATACTATCACCCCTCAAAGTTTATTCCCGACTTTAATGAACACTCTGTAGAGTCTGTAAGATACCAATTGACTTGTCTATGCAAGTAACCATGTAAATTATGAGAAAGGATAACGATGTATTAAAAACTAAGGAATGATATGTCGATAACTAAATATCAAAAGTAAGGTCATATGAAAAATCTAAAAAATTACCATAAAATGCAAAACATAGATAATAAACGAAATATTTCCAATTTATTTCCCTACATAAATATCAAACAAAATCTTTATGAACCTGCATCGTTATGAAGTCATTATGCGACGGTTTTCTATTTCCGTTTATAATGAGCCTCTTAATGATGTTACTTTTAGTATCTTTATTGGTACTTTTTGCAATGGTCAGAGAAGCTCTTATGGTTTTCAAATAAAACAGCTGAAACACTTATCTAAATCACCCTGTATATGATAACTGTCTTAACATTAAGAACCGGTAATAGTACTGCCCTTAAAATGACGAGAGTTCAAAGGTACGGTACGCTGCTAATGGACAAAATTTATCAAAGAGAAGGTGAACATTTTAAAAACGAAATAGTTTAGGCCTCTGCTACACTCGTCTTCAAAAATGGTGATCTGGTTTGTCACAGCCTCAGAAGAACACCTGTCCAAAATCCGTTTCTTCAATTTCAAAACCTTAATAAAGTTAAAATCTGGTCCATGATTATGGTCCTTTGTTAAGACAAAATTATCTCTGGACCGGCCTTCCACATTTAAAGGCATTTTAGCTCTGCCTGGACACTGCCGAAACTTCCAGTCTTTACATTTTAAATAAACCACGGACGAGGAACTGTCACTGGCTAAATAAAAAAAACCCATCATCGCGATGGTAGTACGAAGTATTGTCGCGCAAACCTTCAATTTCCCTAACCTGCTCCATTTCAATAGAGTACACTAAAATCACAACTACACTCTCCAGATCCTCACTCACCAATAAGAAGAGACAAACTAAAGTATTTCTCATTTTCAAATAGGGTAGTAAGGCTGGGTAACTTCCTGTCGGCCTAGTGTTCTTGGAATCTTTCACGAGGGACGACTGTTGAAGGGGATTAGAGTTTTGTATCCATTTTAGCTTATGAAACAATCGCATTCAGAACTGATCCTTCTTGCAAGGCCGGTATACCTTTCCAGTAATCCATTTTATGTTCTATGAGCATCCGGTGTCAAAGATGTTTTTTACGTAAACTAATGCAAATCGTTTCAGACAAAGTTTTCAAAAAGGTTTACGATGAACTCCCCCTCTTTGCATATTAAATCATCTCAAACCAGCATTTATCAATTCATATTCGTTTAGGACTTCAGTGGCATTAGTTAGGAAAATTTCAAAATATTGACATATATATTTTCTAATTTAATGTCAATTATCTAATTGTAAGTTTGTACTAAGTAATTAAGCTGAGAATTACTTTTTCTTTGTATTTATTTGTTTAAGATTTCAAGTTTATTTTTTTTATTTGATTTATATTTCACTAGCTGACCCGGCGAACTTCGTAACGCCTAACAGTAAATACGTGTTAACTTTCAGATTGGCCATGTTCTGAAGTCGAATAGCATTACGACTTCGTTGTGAAAAATTAGATATTCTGGGTCGCGGCTTAATTAATAACAATACTGAAAGACATATTAATAACATTCCTTAAAAACAAATAAATTTGAGTGGATTGATTCACAATTTTTCCTATCCAACCTAAAACCAAACAGAACCTAACTGTAATACGGATTTTATAGGAAAGATATACAACAGCTGATTATTATAACAAACGTAATATGTATAAACACCGTAATTATTTTTAATTTAGCCGAAATAATTATAAACACGTGACTTTTAATCAGACAGAAAATAAATATATGCACAAAATAATATAATTCCCAGAAATCGTAAACTATTAACGTGGAGAATAAATCTACTCATTTTGTACAATACCCATTTACTTCATAGTTTTACATTATTGAATGCTTCAGATGGCATTGGATAGTAAAGCACATTGCTAATGGAAAGTAAAACAACAGCTGTAGCTTAAGAAATCAAATGTTTTTATTGTAGAACATTTGAAAACAATCTTAGTCCCCATAAGGTTAACATTAGAAATTTAAAACGCTATAAAATGGAAACTAATTGAATTTATGGAAACTGAATATGCCTAAAGCATGACCGGAGCAGAGACGAAACCAAAAAAAAAAACACAAAAAGTTAGACAAAAATTAATTAAAACTAACACTACAATAATTAAGTAATCAAAAAAAAATAGGAAAAAGTAATAACCAAACAGCTAGACACAAAAAAAAAAAAAATTAAAAAAACAAATATTAAAAACCCCTAACAAAATACCAACACCCAAGAGAGAAAAAATCACACAACCAATTAAAATGAAAACAAAAAAAAAAAAAAATTTCAAAATAACAAACTAAAAGAAACAAAGACATAAAAGAAATAAAAAAAAAAAGATTCACAAAATTTAAAGCAAACCATCCAAATAAACACTAACAAAAAAAAAAAAAAAATAAATCAGACAATAAATTCCGCCGATACATTAAAACACGAAATCAAGAACAAAAAAAACCAGAAAAACAAAAAAAAAAAAAATCGAACAAAAAAGCACTACCAAAAACAAAGAACGAAACAAAAAAACTTAACAAAAAAAACAATAAAAAAAAAAAAAAAGACAACAAAAAAAAACAAAAAAAAAAAATGATCCACAGAAAAAAACAAAAAAAATCCCAAAAAACAAAAAAAAAAAAAAAAAATAATCCAATAACAAAAAAAAAAAAAAAAAAAAAAAAAAAAAAAACAGAAAAGAAAATAACAACAAAAAAAAAAAAAACAAAAAAAAAAAAAAAAAAAAAAAAAAAAAAAACAGCGCATACCGGATAAAAAAAAAAAAGAAATCAAAAAAAAATCCAAAGCCAAAAAAAAAAAACAAAAAAAAAAGGAACCAACAAAAAACAAAGAACCCAAAAAAAAGAAGACCTAACATCAATATACAAAAAAAAAAACATGTACATCCCCAAATCAATAAGCAACACAGTACGGGAACGAGTGTCAACTTTTACATATATGCGTGTATAACTAACACTACTGTTTATATATTTAGATGATTATGTATTAAATTTAATAGAAAGTAATAACCAACAGCTGCTGTCAAATTAAAATCAATGTTTGTTCGTATACATAAATCACAAATTAAAAACCTATTTTAGAATTATAATATATTGATATCACACAGTGCCTTAAAGTGTAAGAAATTTTAATAATGATACAAATTTCATATAATTTATCTAATTAAAAACTATGTAAACTCAAGTAGACCTACTGGTAAGCAAATCTAATTAGTGACGAAAATGTTTAAGTGTCTAATTGAAAAAAATACAATATGGTTGAACTGAGTTGTTTTTCATTTTTTTTTACAATTTAATGTTATTACTTCGAGTACTATACTTATTAACACCAGCGAATTCAGCAGTGAATGGTACGAACAATTCTGAACGCCTTCAACTTGAAGAAGCAACCCCAGTACGTTTAAACTCCTTCAATTTCTCCGACGCAAATACAGCACTTTTGGATCGATTGACATTGGATCCTATGAAACAGCGTTTATTTATTTCTCTCTTTTAGGGTTTCGCATTTCGAATACACTCTGTTCAAAAACATCACTGACTATTACTTACTAACTTGACTATACTTTTGGATCGATTGACATTGGATCCTATGAAACAGAGTTTATTTCTCTATTTTAAGGTTTTGGATCGAATGACATTGGATCCTATGAAACGTTCCCAATGTAAATATTTTTGCTAATGTAATTTGATAGACTTAAGAATTTTAGTAATTTTATTTGTTTGTTATGGACTCGTAATTAACATTTTTTTAAAGGACTCTTATCGCCAACTACAGTATATTGTATATTATTTTTAGGAAGGTATTTCTTGGTGTGAAGAAAGCTCATCCTGATCAAATGTATGCTATTAAAGTAATGAAGAAAAATGAAATGATAAATAAGAATATGGCCAGTCAAGGTAAATAGCTTGATACTTTTGTTTTGTATTAGGTAAACTTAGGTTTTTATATAGATTTCCTAGTTTTTTTTAACATGTCATAACTAATTACAGTAGATCTTTATCATGCAAAGCCCCCTGAGTGGCTTGTGACCGCAACTATGGAGTCACTATGATAAGCCAGAGATCTGGTTAGAGGTAGAGAGCAGGTGTAGCAAGTTCGGATGTCTGACCGATTGATACAAACGAATTGGATGTAATTTCTTAGTGTAGTTAATGTTGTCAAGGAGATGAATTATTTCTTCTACTTTTATTTAAGCGTCATAAATACAGGTGGAGTTAATACAGTGCAACTTGGTTATTGCGGCCTCGGTCGTAACGTCAACTCGGATATAACGTAATTTATTTTTAGGTCCCGCCAAACTATAGGTATTTGCATAGGTAAAACCTCGGATGTATCGTCAGTAAATTCTAAAACCTCGTATATAACGTCAAGAAAACCGGGCCGAGATGAAGGCAACGTACAGTAGTACCTCGTTTATCCGGATTAGCTGGGGCCGGACATGATCCGGATAAACGAAAATCCGGATAAACCGGACACAGTTGGGATATGAAAAATAACAACACTACAGTACTGGAATACAGAAACTTACCATTTATTCGGCAAAAACACACATTATACTATTTTACAAGACACAAACGGGAGTACAGTATTGAACTTATTTTGTAACAAAAAAAATCGTCTATTTTTCTTTGCTTTACTTTTGTATGGCGTTTAACCGCAGCACGATCACGCAAACGCTTGATCACCAAAAGTCCAGCCGGTGCAGTGTCTGGCTGCCGCTCCAAGTACGTCATAATGTTCTCCAGCTGTGACATGGCCGCCGCATGCGTAATCTCTGGCTGCGTGTAGCTCGCCTCACCTTCCTCCTCCTCGCTGTCGCTGTCTTCTTGCTGAGTGGACGAACATGATGCAATAATCTCCTCGTCTGTCATAGCACTGTATCCCCCGTCATTGTCGTCTTCTAACCAAAGCTGGATATCTTCCATTTCTAAATCTGAACAGCCGTCAATTTGGTTAAACATGCCAAGGAACTGCTCCTCAGAAACCGAAAAAGTCGGATCATCGGGATCACACTCAGATGACTGTGAAGCGTTACCTTCTGCTCCATTCTTTGGTTTGCAAACAGTAGGCCATATTTTTTTCCATGACTTCTTAATTGTTTCCTCGTTTACGTGGTCCCATGCATCAGCGACCATATAGATAACGTCTTTGACATTAATTGACTTCAACAAAGAAATCGCATTCAATTCTCCTTCTTCTTCAATCATTTGGCTGAGAAGATTTCTCCGGTAAACATGTTTAATATTTTCCAGCACCCCCTGATCCATAGGCTGCAAAAGCGCCGTGACATTTGGTGGCAAAAACTTCACTTTAATATCGCCACTGACCAGTTCTTCTTCATCAGGGTGGGATGGAGCATTGTCCAAAAATAGTATGGCTTTTTGTGGAAGATTGTTTTTCTCTAAATACTTTTTCACATCAGGGACAAAGTTTTTGAAAAACCAGTTCTTGAAAATTGTTCCTTCCATCCACCCTCTTTTTTGATTTTCATAAATAACAGGCAGGGACGCACGATTCACATTTTTCAATGCGCGTAGATTTTTAGACTTCCCGATTATCAGAAGTGGTAGTTTATGTTTCCCAGAGGCATTGCTACAAGCCATTGCTGTAAGACGATCTTTACTTTTTTTTAAACCTTTTGCTGATTTGTCAATTTTTGAGGCTAGTGTTTTGTTTGGTAGAACACGGTAGAATAGACCAGTTTCGTCTGCATTGTATATCTGGTCTGCTGTTAGGGTTTCAGACGCAATAAACTGTTCAAACTCTTTTTTGAACCTTTCACTCGCCACTGCATCACCAGAAAGGCTTTCACCAGTTACAGTTAACTGTCGGATGCCATGACGTTTTTTGAAGCGATCCAACCATCCTTGACTAGCTTTGAAATTTGGTTCAGGGTTTGTAGCTTACTATTGAGGCTAACAGCTTTTTCGGCTAAAATCGGTCCAGTTATCGGC
Source organism: Nephotettix cincticeps (assembly GCA_023375725.1). Lineage (NCBI taxonomy): Eukaryota > Metazoa > Arthropoda > Insecta > Hemiptera > Cicadellidae > Nephotettix > Nephotettix cincticeps. The sequence goes on along the minus strand of CM041786.1, from coordinate 89,801,669 downwards.
ACACCACGTTCACGTTGAGAGCAGAACCACACAAACAATGCTTCATCCAACTGTACGTTTTTGGCTTTCTTGGCAGTCCCTCTACCCTCTAAACTGTCTTTGCTCATCATTTTCAAACAGAAGTCTTCAATTTGATTCCGATTTTTTTTCCAATCAGATACAGTTGATGTCCCCACGCCCAGTTCTTCAGCAATTGATTTGAGTGATTCACCTTTGTCGATTCGACGCAAGGTATCTAGTCTTTTGTCCATTGTGACAACAACTTTTTTCCGTTTGGTCGCCATAACCAACACACAAATTTTAACACCTTCAGCAGGACGCACACAACACCGCACGAGGCACACTGACTCAGAGTTACTGAGCAACTGCTGTTCACGCCACTGGCAGTGGAGGGGAGAGGGCGACGCGCCACTGGCAGTGGAGGGGAGAGGGCGACGTGCCACTGGCAGTGGAGGGGAGAGGGCGACGACCTTTCAAGAAAGATAAAGTCGCAACGAACGGATGCGTCATTCATTTTTACTGTACTGTACGTACTGCGCTATATATTGTATCTACACATTTCCTACACTCTTATAAACAAAATATTTACGATCAAAGTACATATTTAAGTTTATTGAAAGTACAGTAATGTGAATGTTATGATTAAAAATGTTATTTTTACGCTGAAAAATCTAATATAATAGGGCATTTTATGTGCATTTTGGTCAAAAATTTTGATCCGGATAAACCGGAGATCCGGATCATCGGGGTCCGGATAAACGGGGTTTTACTGTATATCTAAAGAGAGAAATTTCGATCGGTGGTGCAACGGGAGAGCCGCAGCTATTGTTTAGCTAGCTAGATATCCCATTCTATTTTTAGAAACGGCATTTTATTGCTGTCTTACAGCTAACCAGTACCGTAATACCGTACGTATGTACCTGCAGTTCGTGCAGCTATCGTTAGTTCAGTGTACATCGTTTACAGTTTGCTTTTCGTTATTTTAATTTACAAATACATTATCGAAAAATAATGGCAAGTGTTACGAGAAAGGTTTTGCCGATTAAAGATCAAGTGTGAGTTATAAGTGCGTGTGAGGAGGGACGTAAGATAGCAGACGTGTGTTCGGACTTGTTTTTTAATCGAACCAACAGTTGAATTCACCAAGCCGAACTTCATTGCGATATTTTTAAACTCAATTTTTTATACAGTATAGAGTAGTTTGGTCAGTCATAAACATAAACTTTTATGTGTATATCAAATTACCTTCATTAAAAGTGTTAATTTTATGTAGAAAAATGTGTTTTTCTATTTTTCCTTGGTTTTGAATTAAAATTATGGAACCTGTTTTATAGTGTCACTCTGATATAGCGTCATTAACTGTGTGGTCTCTTCAATGACGTTATAACCAAGTTCCACTGTATTTTAAAACTTTTTTGAAGGTTGCTTCTATTTCTTAATGTATCCTAAAATTTCCTCTTTTTTTCCCGATTTTGAAGACTGTGTGAGTGCTAAATGTGTTTTGCCAAGTTTTTTTGCATTTTAGCAAACTCTCACAGGGAAGAATCTATGTTATTTTTTTGTTTGGAGGAGCCTAGCCTAGGAAAAAAAAATAGTCCTTGAAATTGTATGTGTAGATACATAAGTCATAGTCAAAGCCTAATACCTTTATTACATCATCACCAAGACAAGTACAGTGTCACAATTACATAAGTAGGTATTGAATATTGTGTATGTGTGTGAGAATGAGAAGATAAATCTCAGTAAAGAGATTAGCAAAGTGGATAGTATACTTATTGGACTGTTTAATTTGAGAAATGATGCGATAGGGACAGCGTCACTTTGAGACAATGGAAACATGCGGACACGCACTGATATGAACACACAAATTGGCCATTGTCTAACTGAGTATTTGGGTTGAGGTAGAGGACCCCAGTGTAGACCATCAACCTGGATGTGGGCTATCAGCAACAGAGACACTGGGGGACTGCTGCTTGGGGTATGTATGCGCACACAGGGGTATCACTGACCACAAGGGGGTGAAGAACACCAAGGGTTGTTGGAGAGGACAGCACTGGAGCACTGGGGCGGACCAAGGGTTGTTGGAGAGGACAGCACTGGAGCACTGGGGCGGCTCGGCCACACTTGGTGACAGCGATGCGAGGCGACGACACGGTTAATAACACCGTTGGCGAGGGGAGAGTGATAATAAAACACTACAATTAGTGTAAAGCTATGTTAACACAATAACTTTGAAAGAGAGAAATTTGCATTGTAGACGGTAATTAAGCGAGAGTTTGGGTAAATACGGGCATCATTGACAGCAAGACGTTTTCTCGGAGCTATGACGAGACAAAGACTGACTTGATCAGGGAGGGGGTAGCATCAGTAAGCTGACCATTTCTTACTTGAGGGGTACATGGTTTTTTTTCTCTCGAGGGGAAATGCTCTCATCAGGGAGGAGAACGGTGCACTCCCCGGTGTGTGGGATTCGATCCCAACTAAAACCCCCCGCCTCAGGCTGTTGACCACTTCGGAATAACCTATTAAGGCATGAACCTCAAAGTGGAGCCTCGTATTTAAAGCCCAATGAACTTCAACTCGGATTTAGTCTCCTGAGGGAAGATCCAGGATGTTACGGATCTTCAAGTTTCTTTTTCTTGAGAACTTTCTCCACGAAGGACGTGATGAGAGTCCAGTTCTCAAGAGATGTAACCATTTTTTTCTACTGCGGTCTCCGGCGTAAATTCACCGATCTCCAGCAGAAGCTGCCTCCTTAGAACTGCCCACCGGCCACACTGGAAGAACGTGTGAAAAGCGTCATCATGGACACCGTCCCCGTAAATACAAGCCGGACTGTCCACTTTGACCATCTTGTGAAGATAGGCTCGGAACAACCCATGTCCGGTGAGGAACTGCGTGAAGAGGAAATTTACTTCCCCAAACCCACGATCAACCCACACAGACAGGTCCGGAATGAGTCTCCCTGCCCAAGCCGCTCTAGACTCATTTTGTTACCTCTCTTGCCACTGGTGCATGGAGGCCTCCCTGGCCACCCGTGTCGCTTCCCTGGCGCCAAGTTCGGACTTGGTGATATACACACTTCTCCTTTCCTGGGCCAACAGGTCGATCGGGACAACACCAGCTACCACCAGTGCAGCCGGCTCCGACACCGTCCGGTAAGCTGAGGAGATTCTCAACGCGGCTCTCCTTTGCACCGCTCCCACCTGTTTGCGGTAGCACTCTCTCTTGAGAGCATCCGCCCAAATCTCACTTCCGTAAAGAAGGGTTGAGTTTGTGAAGGACAGAAGGAGTTTCCGCTTCTCCACTGATTCCGCCATCATTCGCCATAAGACGACTGAGCGCGGTCATAATCCTTGCCGCCTTCTCTGACACATACTTGATTTGTTCTCTGAAGGAAAACTTGGTGTCAAGTCTAACCCCCAGGTACTTCACGGCTGGCTTGGAACGAATATATTCCGTGTTGACACGAAAGTCTACCAAAGTCGGAATCTGACGCCCTGTCATCATGACAATCTCCGTTTCCTCGGTTGCCAAGCTCAGGTGGTGATCCTCCATCCAAGAAGAGACATATCTCATCGTTTCATTAAGTCTCCACTGGGCGCGCTGGACGTTTCTTGCGACAATAACCGCCGCAATGTCGTCTGCATAACCCACCAGAAAACATTCTTCAGGTAAGTCCAGTCTAAAGATACCATTGTATGCAATGTTCCAAAGATCTGGACCAAGGATGGAACCGTGAGCGGCACCAGCGGTGATAGTCTTCCGACGAGGACCCTCCGACGTCTCAAAGATTAATTTCCTGTCCCTCAAATAGCTTCGGATGATCCAAAGCAGATATTCAAGAACGTGGAACATTTCCTCAAAAGAACTCAAAATGACGGACCAGCTTCCACTGTTGAACACGTTTCTCACGTCTAAGGTGACGAGCAACATGATACAGCGGGAGTAATGATTTCCTCGCTGAGCGTTTCTGGCAGCACCTACAACCTCCTGAATTGCTCCGATGGTAGAACAACCTTTCCTGTTTCCGTGCTGCCTGTCTGACAGCCCACCAGCAGCATCGACCGCAGACAACAGACGGGGCTTTATCAGACTTTCAAGAAGTTTTCCGGCTGTGTCCAACATGCACAAGGGTCGAAATGCCGAGGGAGTGCTTGGTGATAGCTCCTTGCCCTTGCTAATCTATGTCAGGCGTTGGAGCTTCCATCTGTGACAGAAAACTCCCTCGCGAAGACAACGATTGTACATGTTCAAAAGAAGAGAAGGGCAGATACCAGCAACAACCCTGACAACCTCAGTCGGAACACCATCCGGACCAGGAGCACTGCCAACACGCATTGACTTGACCGCCACGCACAACTCCGCTTCCGTGAACAAAGGAGGGGTACATGTTTGATATATACATATCTAATATTAATAATGATTTGTAATAACTCTGTGTCATTATGGATGCATATGTCTAGCTGTCGGGTCAAAAAGGAACCAGCCAGTCGGGATGTCCCCTGGTGGAATAACCGACTATCAGAACTAAGGGTGGAAACTAGAAGGCTGTTCAATAAGGCAAAAACAGATGGAGGGTGGCAAAGGTACTCCAAGGCCCTTACTTTATACAACAAAGAGATAAGGCGAGCTAAAAGGGACAGCTTCAGGAGGTTTTGTGGGCAAATTACCTCTATTCCAGAGGGGACCAGACTGCACAAGACCCTGGTTAGGGACTGCACTTATGGGACAATGTCATTACAAACCCCGGCGGGGGGCTACACAGAGGATGAGGTTCAACGCACTCTCCTTCTCCTGGAGACACATTTTCCAGGGTGCAGACCGTTGGGAGAGGGGTGACAATAGAACCAAGAGCAGTTAGATCTCAAAAGGATGACTGGAAAGTGGCTAAAGCAGTCATCTCACCAGGGAGGTTAGAATGGGCCATCAACTCTTTCGAGCCCTTGAAGTCGCCTGGAATAGATAGCATTCCTCCGGCACTACTCCAAGAGGGAAAGAGGGAGATACTGCCCTACCTCTTAGGGGTGATGAGATGTAGTTTAGCAACGGGGTACATACCCACAAAATGGAGGAGGGCAAGGGTAACCTTCATTCCAAAAGTAGGCAAAAAGGACAATAGTCAACCTAAGTCCTACCATCCCATAAGTCTAACCTCTTTTCTGTTGAAAACAATGGAAAAGATGGTGGACAACCACATAAGGTCAGAAGTGCTGAGGGTTTACCCTCTACATCATCAACAGCACGCATATCGAGCGGGAAGATCAACAGGTACTGCCCTATACGAGTTGACAAAAGCGATCAGGCAAGCACTGGACGGGAAAGAGACCGTTTTATGTGCCTTCCTGGACATAACAGGAGCTTTTGATAACACCTCTCATTTAGCAATAGAGAGGGTATTGGAAGGTAGAGGGGTTGACAAGACCACAACCCGATGGATTAGGAATATGCTGTCCACAAGAACGGTGGAAACACACGTAGGAAATATAATTATTCAAATTGGTACAGTGAGGGGGTGCCCTCAGGGTGGGGTATTATCACCCCTCCTTTGGAGTCTGGTTGTTGATGAGCTTCTTGGGAAACTAACCAGGAAGGGCTTGCGATGCATCGGATATGCAGATGATGTAGTCATCATCGCAAGAGAGAGGTTTGAAAACACTCTGCGATCTAATTCAGGGAGGGCTTGACTGTACAGAGGCTTGGTGTGTCTGTGGGGCTGTCAGTCAACCATAAGAAGACATCACTTGTGCCTTTCACAAGAAAGAGGAGACTTAAGCATCTGAAGACCATCAGGCTTGAGGGGGAGGAGCTTGAGTGGAAATCAGAAGTGAAATTTCTATGGTTAATACTAGATAAGAAACTTATGTGGAATAGACATAGAGGAGGTGATCAACAGGGCTAGTAATAACCTGATGACATGCAGAAGATATATGGGGAAGATGTGGGGATGTAACCCATATATACTAAGAAGTAAGTATACCCTGTTAGTGAGGCCTATCATTACATATGGGTGTGTGGTCTGGGCTGGTAGAACCAGGGTTATAGCAACAAGGAAAGCCCTGGAGAAAGTACTGAGGCTGGCATGCGTTATCATCACAGGAGCTATGAGATCCTGTGATGATCATGTAAGCCTAAACATGTGATAAATAAATTACATCTTTGAACTGCAGACTGACTTAGGTTTATTATCTTTTAAAGAAAGATTCACCAATATGTCTGAATAAAATGAAATAGTCAACATAATTCAACAGATTGTAAAATATTGTTGCAATAAAAACCCAAAATTGAATTTAATATACATTACGAACAAATAAATTTCAAACTTCAACTTTTACGAAATATATATAAAGTAATCGTTGACATGACTAAATAATTATAGACTAATTGAATTATTTCAATTCATCTTTGAAATTACATGAAAACCAAGATAATACAATAAATCAATATACAGGGTGTTCATTAAAGTCGGGGACAAACTTCAAGGGGTGATAGTACTCATCAAATTAAACAAAAAATATTTATAAACATTTGTCGAAAAATCCTTCGTTTAGCCGCTACCCGCCATTTTGTATTTTGAACAAAATCTTTATACATCAAGAACTATTAGAGATACATAAACCACACTTTGCACACATATTTATTGGCCAAAGAGAAAAATATTCACAAAGGATCATTTAATTTCCTCACATTTTTAAAAAATGGCGGCGGTTGAAAATCGTTTAATTAAAATAACAAAAAACCCATTAACTTTATAGAATTTTTACAAGATACAAAAAAGATTGGAATTTTAATTTCAAATCGAACGGTTCTTTGTTGAAAGAAATCCGTCCACGGATAAGCGAGAAAATGTAGGTTTAATGTTACATTACAGGGTCCACGCGCCACCACGGCACGGCCGTGGCAAAGAATTGCCAGCTAAACTCCGCTTCTTAGCCACGGTCGCTCCGCGGTGGCGCACGGGCCCTGTATTCTAACATTAAAAGTGCATTTTCTCAGTTATCCGTGTACGGATTTCGTTCAGCAAAGTACCGTTCGATTTGAAATTTAAATTCCAATCTTTTTTGCATACTGTAACAATTTTATAAAGTTAATGGGTTTTTGTTTATTAAAATTTTTTTTAACCACCGCCATTTTGAAAATATAAAAGCAAATTAAATGATACTTTGAAAATATTTGTCTCTTTGACCAATAAATATGTTTGCAAAGCTTTGTTTCTGTAACTTAAATAGTTCTTGATATATAACGTCTTTTGTAAAAAATACAAAATGGCGGCTAGCGGCTAAACGAAGAATTTTTCGACAAATGGTTATAGGTGATTTTTTGTTTATTTTGATGAGTACTATCACCCCTCAAAGTTTGTCCCCGACTTAAATGAACACCCTGTATACAACAGGTACAATAAATACAATCAATTATATTAATGATGAACAATATGTGCAATATGACAGCACAAAATTAAGCATTCGACAAAGCCAAAGATTGAAGAGGTTACCAAATCACAAGATTCCAAAACTTGGCAAGAACTTTTATTTTACCAACAAACAATATTCAAATTTGATAATTTATTAGTTTAATCATTAGTTAGTGATGATTACTAGGCAAAAATAACCAATACGAATAAAGATAATTCAAATTAATATGCAATCTAAAATTAATATACGAGTACAGTACCATACTGCATTTATAAAACAATACATTACTAAAAACAAAATGTAAACAGTAATATACTACAGCAAATCACAAATAATATTCAATTTATCAAATAAACATGACTCAATTCCACATATAAAAAGAGGTCATTTATGTTATGTCTAATCAGTCTAGACGTTTAGCTAAACATGAGTTTATTTCTTCTTTTCTTGCGCATCTAAAACATACCGAGGCTCTCTGAGAGGCATATTTCTTCGTTTTCGAGGATCTAGTAACTCGGGGAGCAAACAATGATGATAAAAATTAAGCTTTTCCTCCATTTCCGATTTAAAAAATTCATCGTGTCTGTTGATTACTGTAGTCTTCATACCTAATTGCGTTTAGACAGTAAAGACCCAAGATTGCTAACCTAGTACCAAGTAGCTGACCTTGTACTTGATAGTAGTACTCGTGTTTTTTGTTTATTTCAGAAATATTTCCTTTTTTGGAAAACTAGTAGTAACCTCACATTTTCTTTGACTAATAAGGTCTTCTGGCGTTAAGCTCTGACCAGAATGAGGATATTTTATTTCAACAATTTTATTTTTTCCTATAAAGCATCAACTCATGGCAAGTCAGGATCAATAAAGAGACCACATTCTTTAATCTTCTTGGTCTTAACTCTTTAGACAATTGATTTCGTAGCTTTTTTATATATATATATGTTCTTCAATGTTTTTTTTATATATGGGTGATAACTCTCGTAAAAATGGTCCGATCGAGATTTGTGAGAGTTTTCTGCATGCTGTACGAGATCGTAACATGGACATATCGTCAAATAGTAGTTTTTTTACCCAATATTTTTGGTTTTCAACATGTAATTTTCAAAAATTTCAATTTTTTATTTCACCATTTGGAATCAGCTTAATACTACACAATTTTTTTAAAGTTTTTCTCTATTTTATTTACCGAGATATAAAAAAATTAAACACATATACTTATTTTGAGGCTCCAATGTTAATCTTATGGAGGATAGGAAAAATTAATATTTTCACTTATATCACAATATTTTGGATGAAACTTGATATTTATCATATGTTGATATCCAAACATTTGTGCTAAAAAAATAGTTATTTTATATAGCAAAGTACTCTTTTATGTTTAACAATAGATTAAAACTCCTTTATTTATGGACAGATGTTGATGAAAGTTGGTATAAATGTTAAAAATAAAATTTTATTGTATAAAGGTCTTTTCAGTGTTTAAAGCAAATTTCTTTCATTTTAATCTAAAGATATAAAATAATTCTTTTTTTTAGATTTTGAAACTTCAATATTTTATTATTATTTATTATTGATTTAAATTCGCTGTACGCAGGTCTGCTGCGATTTTGTTATTTTCCTATAACATCAACTGCACTAATGGCAAGTCTTCAATAAAACTTTTCTTTAATTTCTTGTCTTAAATTAGACAATTATTTCTAGCACTAAACCAAAAATCTGTAAGTCACTTCAAAGCCTTATTGACTGTAAAATTAGTCACTACGGAGCCATTTGTGTAGTTTCTTTACATATCCTGGCTTATTAACATCGTTTTGTGTAGCTTGCATAAGCTGTCTGGAGTTTTTCTCGCTCCAGACAGTATTCACCTTGCTTGGTAGAATCTTCAAACAGTAGTTCACTCTTTCATTCTTTGGCAACGAATGACGTGATCAATATTTTTATATTTAACAAATACATATTTTATTTTCAATAATAATTTTAATTTACTTATTCCAGGATACTGCCACTTATTATCAGAACATTTTTATTTCCACACCTCAGACATATTGTTGATCACACTGTTGTGGGAATCAGTCAGATTTTTAAAACAGTAGCCTATTTTTATATTATATTTGCAACCCATATGTTAATTTTATATTGGTGTACATAGGCTCTGTGGTGATAGGTTTGGATGATTAATAGTATAAAATTATTAATATCACCAATGTTATTTGACACCACAAGGAGTATGTAGAGAGATACTGTATATATCGCCAACACAGATGTGATCGTTGTAATTCTAAAGTATCTTTAAAAAAATGTTAAGTTCTTTTCTTAGCAGTTTGACTTTATATCTTGAAACAATTTGTAAACTCACTTTAAATGGAAAAGTATGTAGATTAAATAGATTGATTTTTTCTGCTTTACAATAATTTGGTCTTTTCAGTGTTTTTAAATCAATTTCTTTCAATTTTTAACATTTTTCTGTCTAAAAACTTAATTTTTTTTATTTCAGTTAAAAAGAAATGCTCTGGCATTATCACGCACATTCTGTTTTCCATTCTTCTACTCCTTACAAACTGCAAACGTATCTGGTATAAATTTAATACAAAAATTAGTAATTTAAATTACAAGTTAAAGTGTAGAAATGAATTTTCTTTTTTCACTATTGAAAACCATTAAGCTTTAGCTACGTAAATGTCAAATGTTATACATTAAATTTAACATACAGGTAAATTTAATTAAATTTATTAAATAAAATTTAAGTTCAGTAACCTGACGGCTTCATATAAGCATAAGCGCATAAAAAAACCACACCTCTAAGCAAAGGAGCTGATGCTAGATTTTTTTATTCAAATCATATGGGAATGCTAAGAAAATTGTGTCATCTCTTTTAAGCAGCTATCAATGCAAGATATTAGTTTAATTTGCATAACTATAGAATTTGTGTTGACCTTTCTTGGATCGAGCAAAGAAAAAACTTAGGTTATCAATAACTGTGAGTAGGTGATATTCCTGGGTGCTTGAATAATGAAATTTCAAATTCTGATGTGCAAAATGAGGTAAAGATACCCAGAGAGGTAAAGAGGAAAAAATCCACTATATCTGGTTATAACCCCCTAGGAGGATATGGCTCTTGCCTCTACAAAGATATATGATTACACCATAGTTATTTTTCCATTGCGAATATACATAGATCTAATAAATTTTACACACTATCTTATTTACAAAATTAATTGTAAAGCTCTTAAAAAATAAAAATAAATCGGGCTTAACTCTTGCCATGAGACATTTTACAATACAATTCCCTATGGGAAAAAGAAAACAAGTGATATCTATATAAATTAAATTAGAGTTTTGTCTGTACATTGCTCAGAATTATTCACTTTTTAGTTATTTTTACTTTTCGTGCGTTAGAGAAGCCGAAACTGGTCTTATCTCAATTTTTGTCTGTTTGTCTGTGACGCTCTAGGAGGCATTTTATGCCGTCTTCTCCGAAAAAAATAGGAGAACTGATTACAATGAAACTTATTTCATGTATTCTCTACATTCCAGAGAAGGTTTGTAAATGCTTGAAATCGCATGCCGCCCCTTGAAAAGTAAATAACGAGCATTTAAAAAACCCACTTTTACGCAATATTACTCGGATTTTGATACATTTTTGAACGAACAACCTACTGGTAATAATCAGCTGTCTTTGTAGTTTAAAGATTTAATAGAAATAAAAACAGACAGCTATCAAATCAATATTAGTTAGTTTATATTAGTCATTGATTTTAAACCCATTTTGAAATCATACTACAGTACAACTTGGTTATTGCAGTCTCGGCTTTAACGTCAACTCGGATATAACGTCATTTATTTTTAGGTCCCGCCAAACTATAGGTAAAACCTCGGATATATCATCAGTAAATTCTAAAACCTCGTATATAACGTCAAAAAAATCGGGCTGAGATAAAGGCAACATAAGGCTAAATAGAGAAAGTTCGGTCGGTGGTGCAACATGAGGACTGCTTTTCGGACTTGTTTTTTAATCGAACCAACAGTTGAATTCACCAAGCCGAACTTCATTGCGATATTTTAAACTCAATTTTTTATACAGTATAGAGTAGTTCAGTCAGTCATAAACATAAACTTTTATGTGTATTTCAAATTACCTTCATTAAAAGTCTTAATTTCATGTAAAAAATGTTTTTCTATTTTTCCTTGGTTTTAAATTAAAATTATGTAACCTCTTTTATAGTGTCACTCTGATATAGCGTCATTAATTGTGTGGTCCCTTCAATGACGTTATAACCAAGTTCCACTGTATATTAAAAAGTTATTTTAACGTATAACTAATTAGTACCTGGTGACCGAGCTTTGCTCGGATAGAATAAGACATGTTTTTACAAGTTAATTAGCAAAATTAAAACAAATTTACTGCTCAATGAAAACATTTATGTGGTTTAAATAAAACCGTTTTCATACCCCTTAATTAATATGGCATAAATACTGAACAAAAATATAGCCCTCGGGTGGGGATCGATCACGCGATTTTTGCATACGTGAGACCTGAGCGCTACTAACTGAGCTACGGCGTTAGCCGATTTGTCGTCGTCATTTAAAAGTTTTGGCCAACCTCAATTGTTTTAGCTAATCTTATACTGAATTTAAATGTCCATACGGTTTGTTATTATTATCCTGTGATCAACTGATTTTGCTAGAAAAGGAATGAGGATTGAAAAGCAAAAGATAAATTTTTTTTTACACCAGTTAATTGGTTTGTTACAGTGGCTTCAAGAAATAGAATGAATACGTTTTCTTTCAAAACACAAAAGATTTTGGAAATAATTTTCTCTGCTTTTATTTCACACAGTTATTTTACCCTTTAGTTTTTACAAATTGTTTAGTAATTTGATATTTTTTCATTTATTACATACATAAAATAAATATTAATGCAAAACCTCTATTCACATATTGTTTGCCACCATCTTCAATCAACAACTGTCAAACGGTTATAAACAGCTGTTTTGATTTGTATTGTTTACATTTGATTCTCCATAAGCGTAATGTTAAATTTTTAGATTTTAAACTTATTACAAGAAAACAAGAATTTTCCTGGACATTAGACCTACCGGTATCTAGAACTTATTTCCTACTCAGAAATTAGTTATTTCCAAAATTTAAAGAAAATCCTTAGTGGCGTTTTCGAGATCCGTGTGCAAATATATACAAACCTTGCACGTATTATAGTATTGGATAATAATGGTATTAATGTTCTAATCTATTTAATTGTAAAGTAATGCTAAATAATAAAGCAGGGTATTGATTTATTTTCTTTGTAGTGATTTGCTTAGGATTTCAGGTTTACATTTTAGTATGATGATCTTTCTTCTATAAACTGAATCCTACAAACCATACAAAGAACAGACTTACTGCTCTGCTAGTGGTCAATAAAAATTAAAACTAGACATTTATGTACAAAACAAAATAATAACAATTAAAACAATTCAAAGTGAGTATTACAGGCATACTACGAGAATCTCTATATTAATCCTCTGAAAAAATCACTCATTTTGTAAATACTTTTTTCCAAAAGAAGTTCTTTTAAATTGTTTTTGAGGTTTTTGCTACCAGTCGAGTTTTTAGAGCCAATGTAAGATTATTAAAAAAACGTTTCCACATGTATTCTGGCGTTTTCTCTAAAATAACCAAGCGATAACATGGATATTGCATATTATTTTTGAACCTGGTTTGATAGCGATGTTCATGGATTCTATTATGAACATCAGTAAAGTTTTTTTGCAGGAAGACAAGACACCTGGATATATACAACGACAGGAGAGGCAAAATTTTTATTTCTTTAAAAAGGGATCCACAGGAGTCTCGTGGTTTTGAAAAAGTCATCATTTGGATGATTTTCTTTTGAGTTTTGAAAATTTCTGCTATAACTCAAGATGATCCTCAGATTTCAATTCTGTGTTGCATAAAAGAGTAAAATACGCAAAACAGGCCATGATTCAAATCTCAAGGGCGACCGTATTCCTTAAGATTGACATCTGGAAACAAGCCGAATTAAGTTTTTTCTTTAAATTCATAATATGAGATTCCCAATTTAGATTTTTTCCCCTTGAATAATCCTAAAAATGTATCATGCTCTGAAGTTTTAATCTGTTCATTATTGATGTCAACAGAAAAATTCATTGGATCATTACTCTCAGCTGTTTGAAATTTTATTAATTGAGTTTTTTTACATTTAACTTAAGCCCATTGACATAAAACCAGTTATACAGTTTTAACAATGAATTTTGTGCCCCAATTTTCAAGCCAATTAGATCTGAAGACTTGATGATAGCAGTTAGTATCATCAGCAAACTGAACTAGACTTGCTGAAACATTATGGCACAAATTATTCGTGTAGATTGGAAATAAAACTGGTCCCAGTATTGAGCCCCTTAGTTGTTGTAAGAGTTGTTAGCTGTAAGATACTGTACTTCAAAGTTTAAAAGTTTAAAAATAAACACTGAAACCTCGTTCATCCAGTTTTGATGGGACCAGGATCATTGTGAATAAGCCAATTTTTGGGGTGGGTTTCACTACGCCGAGTAAGGCTAAAAATCCTATACATATCGGAAATTCACTACGCCTAGGTTTCAAAAAACCTAGTATGTTATAAAAATCAACTGTTTCACTATGCCGAGGTTTCACAAAACCGAGTAAGGTGCTGAGCACCGTCCGCCTTAGAAGTGAGTTCGCACTAAGAGCTTTTCGGCTGCCAAGACAATATAGCGCAGTGTCATGCACTTTGAAGGCATTCACTGCCTGAAATCCGTGTAAATGGCAAGATTGATCTGATAACTTAAGCTACTTTATACTGTTTTAATATATTATACAGAGATCAAATTGCCCATGGATGAATGTTAAAAAAGAAAATTATAGGAAATAGTAAACGAAAATAATTGTATGCTCTAAAGCAGAGAGCTTGATTGTTTATTTGAACAATTTGCTTATTTAGAATAATTTAGTATTTTCTTGCCTGTAAAAAATATAACTTATCGCAAGAACAAGCTATAAGTTATTGGTTAAACAAAATTTTCTGAAGATTACTAACACAAATTTTTGTAATCCCACAGCCTTAATTTGATGCTGTGTAATAAACTAAATTGGGTATTCTCTAGCTGATTCTAATGGTAAAAGAGACATTTCAAGTAACTCATCTCGGAAATACCCATAGCTGTAAAAAATGTTGATGTGAAAGGTGAAAAAACGTTTAAAATGTTTAATCTAAATATATAAAACAAAGTTGTGTTAGTTACGTGCATTATAACTCGAGAACGGCTGGACCGATTTTAATGATCTTTGATTTTTCGGATTTGTCTCTGCTCCGGTCATGCTTTAGGCATATTCAGTTTCCATAATTTCAATTAGTTTCCATTTTATAGCGTTTTAAATTTCTAATGTTACCCTATGGGGACTAAGTTTGTTTACAATGTTCTACAATAAAAACATTTGATTTCTTAAGCTACAGTTGTTGTTTTACTTTCAATTAGCTATATGCTTTACTATCCAATGCCATCTGAATCATTCATTAATGTAAAACTATGAAGTAAATGTGTACTGTACAAAATGAACAGATTTATTCACCACGTTAATAGTTTACGGTTTTTGGGGATTATGTATTTATATTTTTTATTAAAAACGTAAAATAGTTAATAGATTGTGAATATGACATCTCGTACATAAACTACTGTTGCCATTTTTATGACATACCGTATTTTATTAACTAAAAAATGTATTAACTATTATTAAATTATTTTTATTAACTAAAATATAAATTATAAGCTATTTATTCTATTATATTTATCATATTTGAAGATTTATTTAAATCTTCAATATAAATTATTTGTCATGCATTATGTTCATTAAACGACTGGACAGCGAGTGCCTGCAAAGCACGTAATACTGCACGCTACACAGGCTTCTTCAGTCACTTCTAGAGCGGACGGTACTCAGCCCCTTACTCGGTTTTGTGAAACCTCGGTGTAGTGAAACAGTTGAATTTTATAACGTACTCGGTTTTGTGAAACCTCGGCGTAGTGAATTTTCGATATTTATAGTATTTTTAGCCTTACTCGGCGTAGTGATAACTCGGCTTTGTGAAACGTTCCCAATTTTTGGACAAAGTTTTTTTAATGATTTTTGATAAATGCCTTCAGTCATTTCCATTCTGAACCTGCAATATGGGATCACATTGTGGTTGCATTTATTTCATAAAGGCTTTTTTACACAACATTTTTTGTTGTAGATTAGATTAGATTATTGAAATGGCAACCTATCCATAGGTAGGTATTTTAAGCCAAGTATGAATGAGAAATGAGTGTAGAACGATTGTGGCGCGATCTTGTAGTCTTGTTACTGACTAAGGCTGACATGTTCCTTAGACACAACTGTTAATTAATAGCCCAACAGCTGATAATTTGTCTTTTATTATTTTTTAATACTTTTCACCACGGTCTCTTTCTTGGAGATACCACTTGTAAAGGCTGTCATATAAACTTATGTTTTTGGCCATATGAGCTATTCCCCTTTTTTCTAAACTAGTTGGCAACTATTTTTGAACAGGAATCCTCAATTTAATTTCAGTTCTTTTTCCGATCTTTAATGGTAGAAAGGCCTACTCCATATTTGGACACTATATTTTTAATGTCTCATTTTTATCTAATTTAAATGTAGACTACCGTTTTTTTGCATGGTGACGACAAGTTTCTTTCTTTCTACAGACATTTCAATTTACTAACCAAGTCATAGTTAATAGAAATTCGCAACACTGGACACAGGAACTACACTGAAAACAGGTGACTAAACTGCAGGACAATGGCAGACTGAGCGAGCGAGTGTTGTGTGATATACCTGTGTGGGTACAGTCGTCTAAAAACATTGCTAAGTGTCGTGCTGAGTATAGGCCGTGCCACCAAAACTACCACACTCTTCAGACTGTTGTAAATTGCGTTGTACTTTTACTGCAACATTAATTTTTATTGTTTTCTCTCAGAATGATGTTAGATAAGTAAATACTGGCTAAACGAGGTTTTAGTGTATTTTAAAATTGGATTAGAGAAATTTAAAAACATAATTTTATAGCATGAACACTGGTTGACTCAGGTAATGGAGTACATGGTGGGAGGTGATCTCAAGAGTCTGCTAAGTCAATATGGCTTTTTCGATGAGGACATGGGAACATTTTATGTTGCAGAAGTAGTGTTAGCTTTACTCTACCTTCATAAGTGAGTTTACATTTTTCTATACTTTTTTACAGACCTATATACTATACTAGTGCAATTACTTAGAATTTAAAGTGTCATTTATGCAAATAAATTAAGTTGTTTGTCTGCTTTTATTGGAACTACCATATTTAAGACTACGTACCCCATCCCAATTTCAGCTGTGCATCACCTCATGTGCACGTGGTGCCTTAAGTCCTTTAGGAAGGTGTCCATGTAATTCCCCTCAGAACACTTTGTTCTGTCTACCTTCTGTAATATTTCATTAAATTTTTTTTCAGATGTAAGACAATACATTATTTTGCTTAACCCACTGGAAACCTAGTTTTAATTTGCCATTTGTACAAATCCAATTTTTCCAATTTCCAGATCCAATTAAAAAAACAAATTGCACATAAATGCAAAGTTTTTATGTATACACCTGAAAAGTATTTCATTTTTATAAAACTAATTAATATTATTTTTAACAGCAGTAAACTCCATACACTTAAAGAAGCTTTTAAGGGGTTTTATATCTCCATATATGTATATGTTTTGTATGTACATTATATTTTCAAAAATTATTAAAGCAAGTTAATTTTTACTTTCTTCCTCTTATGTAATATCATATGGAGAAAGTATTGGTTTTGCAAACATTTTTGAATTTGAGATGAGACTGGATATATCTGTAAAATATGTTATCATTTCAGATACTACCTTTATTTTACTATATTTATTTTTCACATACTATTATTTTATATATAAATACATGCTACATGCTATTGTCAAAGTAATAATTCAAACTGAAATTTAGTTTTGGGTTTCAACAGGAGTCTGCCATATCTATTGTCATGTTCCTGTCTGGTTCTGTAGTTCAGTAGAACTACTGACACTGGAGCAATTCCAGATCTGTATACATATGAAGGTGGATGTATGGACACGGCATAGTTAATTCTTTTTTTGGTTCAGGTGACACCAAAATATATACCCACCAAAGAATGTTCCTGTAACTATTTGTTTTTATATCAGTACGGCTTTCTTTATCAGTACAAGTTGTTCATATGGGTCAAAAATAATGAAAATAATTGAATTCAAAATACCCGGATATCCGGACGTGATTTTGAAAGAATGTAAAAATTAAAAAGAAAACTAGAAGGCCAATGTTTGTTAACCCAGTAGTCTTGAACGATGTTTGTAGACCGGTTAGTGGCGCGTCGGTCGCTAAATGCGGTGTTGAAGCCATGTAAACAACGGTATGTTCAAAAGCGGAGTGAAGGGAATGATATTTTTAAGTCACCCTAGTCCTGAGCGCTGGAGTCTTGAGCGCTAATCTCTGTATTCTGTGCTATCTGGTGCAAGGTCACTGGCTCACGAAACAATAAACCTCCCCACCCTACTGGAGCTTATCATTTTATACATTCATATTTCACATGTATAAAATACAATATCTATTTTATGTAATATTTAATTAAATATAAAAAATATATAAATTATAATATATTAAATTAGATATAATTTAATATCTATGGAATTCTATTTTAACATGTATGTGAGTTGTCCTACTCACCCCAGTAGCCAACTCATCACATGTACTGTAGTGACAACACCCACATCAGTGGTCAGTGACCCCTTTGTTTAGCTTGAGTGACCTAATCTTCCTTGCAACGGTTCGTTTTAGTTTCGGGTAGGAAGAGTGCTAGAGGTGAATAAGTTATTATGGCCAGAAAAAGAAAAAAATGTTGTCATTACTATGGAGGAAAAACTTCACACATTGAAACATTTGCAAGTGGGTGAAAGTGCAAACAAAAAAGATAGCAAGTGAGATGGGAGTGGGAACTAGTACATTGAGTGACTGGAAAACAATCCTTTGAACAAATTTAAAAATGATGTTCTAGGCGTCAAGTTCAGGAATAAAAAAGTGCAAAATGATGAAAACAGCCCTGAATGACAAAGCGAACGAAGCATTATATTTGTGGTTTACGCAATGTAGATCAAAAGGACTGTCTGTGTATGGCCCGATTTTGCAAGAAATGGCTCTTCAATTTAATGAGGAAATCGAAAGCGAGCCCAATTTAATAGCTAGTAAGGGGTGGTTGGAAAAGTGGACAAATCGATATGGGGTCAGAAAGCTTCAAGTATGCGGAGAAAAGTTGTCAGCAGACAAAAACGCTGTGAGAGCTATACAACTGTAATAAAAGTGGTTTGAACTTTAAAATGCTACCTAGCTGCACTCTGGCCTCCAAGGAAGAAAATAGCGCTTCTGGTTATGAGAAGAAAAAGGAGAGGGTTACAATATTGGCTTGCAGCAACATTACCGGAAACAATAAACTTAAACTTTGCATAATTGAAAAATCAAAGAAACGAAGAGCATTTAAAAACTTCAAAGATCAATCAACGATGCCGGTTTGGTACAGAGTATAAAATAAACGGTACCAGTGAACTGACACATACTTTCTCCCTTAAGTAAGTTCAAGAAAGACAATCTGTAATAAACCATCATGTTCGTCAAAGTTCATCTAAATAAATACCATTTAATAATTTATTGTTTCAAAAATAATCATACCATGTTTCATGGAAAACGGTTAAAAAATAAGGAAGAAATTGATATTTTATTCTCCATAAGAATAACGTTGGACGCTTTCAGACAACGTACTGTGTTTATCATGGACCTTAAATTTAACTTTTCTCTGGAACCGTTAGTCGTAGACAAATAATTCAAAACACTAATTTGTTTACTTTTTTAAGCAGGTTTTAATGGTGACAGTCAAATTATATTTTACGTTTATTGTTTTCGCTGAAAATTTAAAAATTTGATTTTTCTGACATTTAAAAGCCCATAACTTTTGAACCGTCATTTTTACAGACATGCGGGTGGTGTCAAATTATTTAGTACTCTGTGCACTATAAACTATCAAATTTTAATCAAAATCGTTAGAGCCGTTTTTGAGAAATTTGGATTTTTCACGTTTTTTAAGAGTTTTTAAGGGTGAACTACCCTTAAAAATAAAAAATTCAAAAAAATAAAAAAACACCTGGAGATACCGTGAATATATACGTACATGCCAAATTTCATCTAAATCGGACCAACGGGGTAGGCTGTGGCACTGTACACATCCAGACACACACACACACACACACACACACACACAGACACACGGACGGACAGACATCACCTCCAAACCCACTTTTTTGGATTCAGGGGACCCCAAAACGGATATATCCACCCTCAACTCAAATTCGAAAATTTTGACGAAAACAATACTTTCTCCATATACTACGTATAAGGGGAGAAAGTAAAAGTGCTTGGATGAATTCTGCGATCTTTAAAGAGTGGTTCAACAATCAGTTTTTTCCGTCTGTGGAAAAGTATGCAAAAAAAGTTGCCAAAGAAGGCTATATTATTGCTCGACAATGCCCCTTCACACCCGTCTGCAGATGAATTGAGATGTGAAGAAATAATTTGTGTGTTTTTTGCCAACGAATGTTACCTCTTTGTGTCAGCCTTGAAACATTGAAACGTTTGTGTCGATGTAAGTTACTGACAATCATTATTGCGGGCAGGGATGTAGGAAAGTGTTTCGGAGTGCCTTAAAGATATTGACATGCTGGATGTAGCCTTGTGGGTTTCTAGCGCTTAGGAAGAACTCAAGCCAATAACTTGAATTAAATTATGGAAAAAGATTTTGGACCACAAAGCAGACCAAGAAGAAGTAGGAACAGACATCTGCAATGACAAAACAAATGAAGAAATCGTCCAACTTGTTAGAAACGTTCCTGGTTGTAACGACAGGAACAGCGAGGCAGTGAGTGAGTGGATGATTGAAGACCAAATTAAGGAGTTCAGTGACAGTGATATAATAGATTTAGTGAACACGACCAAACTTCTGACGGTGAGGAAGAAGAAGATCAGAAAACAACCATGACTCACAGTGAAGCTTTTCAGGCCTTTGAACAGCTGCTCGAATATACAGAGAAGCAAGAAGAAGCAACGGTGGCCAATCCTCTGCTCTTTCATAGGTGGAGAGATTTTTACATCAAAGAATTCATAGAGCCAAGCAATCCACAATAACATTGTTTTTCCCCCAACATTAATTGTGAGTAAACTGTACAAAGTAAGAGTTTTTGTTGTTGTTTATTTTAATTTTACTGTACAGTACTTTTCATTACATAGTTTGATTTAATTTATTTATTGTTAAAGCAGTAGGCTAAAATTGTATTACTCTACATACTGTACCGCTTTGTACTGTGTTATGTAATTTTTCAATATTATGAGTTTTGATCATATTTAAGTATTAGTATTACAACCAAAATTATGTTTTTTATGCAATATCTGGATGCTTTATTCCCCTCTCATATCCAGAATTTTTGCTATCTGGATTGGTCGTTGCCACATTAATCCGAATATGAGAGAGTTTACTGTATTTTAACACTTTGTTCGAAATTTAATTTTGTAAACTTAGTGATAGTTTTGTTGCAGCCATGGTATAGTCCATCGAGATTTGAAACCTGATAATATGCTACTCTCCCGCTCGGGCCATCTCAAGCTAACTGATTTTGGTCTCAGTAAAATTTCAATGCACAGAGGTAAGTAAAATCATTCATTGTTCTATGAAGGGCTGTAATAACAATATTACTTGCTCAAAGTCATTTGTTGTTGTTAAATTTTCTTACTAAATAAAAATTGTCTTAATTTGTTGTAAAGTTTTATTGATTTAATGAGTATATATGAGTAAAATATGACTATGATTTATGATTATATCAGTGGTGATATGAAACAATAGTATACAATTTGAAACTTAATGAAACTGTAATGTAATGGCCTTTAAAATTACTTAGATTAGATTAGAATAAATAGGTTAGATCATTGAAATAGCGACCGTACAAGGTAAGTATTTTAAGCCAAGTATGAATGAGAAACGAGTGTAGGATGATTGTGGCACGATCTTTTAGTCTTGTTACTGACTAAGGCTGACATGTTCCTTAGACGGAACTGTTAATTAATAGCAACAGTCAATGGCATATCTAAGGGACCTACAGTTTGACGTGGAATCCAGACCACTACCTTTGAATTACGAATTGGTCTAATTATGAGGATGGTCTTTGGGGGTTAACGTAGTATTCAATAGTGTGGATGTTAATCTACACAAGAGAACACTACACTGACCATCGCTCATAACTATCAACAATTCGTAACCTCCAAGCAGCTGGATTACAGGACGACGCCACCATCCCAGTCAAAAAAACAGGGGTGTGCGAATGTTCAAATCTCGAATATATATATTTATGATTAGTGTTCCTCAGACTGTATAAATTATAATTATTTATTGGCATACAATTTCTTGGTTTTAGACTTAGAAATTGAAGATTTAGTAAATGGGACTCCATATCAAGGAACTTCAAGAACTCCTGGACAGTTGCTGTCGCTCACTTCCCACCTATCTTTTGTAAGTGTCCAAAGGCTTTATAAATATGCCATACATAAAGTAATGGTACTTGTCCTTAACCATGTTGTCCTGAGGTACAAGTCACATACCTAGGGATCTCAATCCCGACCCTAAATTTCAATCCCGGGATTTTGGTATCGAATTAAGCCGATCCCGGGATCAGTCTCAGGAGTACAGTTTTTATAAATCTGGAATGTTTTGTTTGGTGAAGACACCCCTAAAAGAAATTTTTTATTAAAGTTATAAATTATCAACAGTTTCATCTTATAAAATCCTAAACCCTAGTATCTTTAGGAATTGTAAATAGATTATGAATGGTCATTATTAAAATTTTAAAAATTAATGGCCCATACTATTCACTTGCTCACTACACTCTTCAGACTCACACAGCTGCTTGCTAAACGAAAGCCTGATAGCAACTAAAATTGTTGATCATTAGTTGGATCATGAAGCCAAAAAATATATAAATAAAGCCACCTGTACGGTTGTGGAATGCCTCGATTCGTGAGAATTATCTGCAACGGAAGGAAGTTTGGAGCAGTAAGAAAACTACTTAGTGCTGTATCAGTATCCAAAAATAAGTTGTCATTGTTGAACTGCGCTTCGGTTAAAAAAAAATAAAACTTTGAGAAAGGTAAATTGGTAATTACCAGTTTAAAGGGACACAATAAAACAAATAATAACTATTATTTGTATTATATTATTATTATTTAATACTAGCTGGCCCGGCGAACTTTGTAACACCTAACAGTAAATACGAGTTAACTTTCAGATTGGCCATGTTCTGAAGTCGAATAGCATTACGGCTTTATCATGAAAGGTTATATATTCTGGGTCGTGGCTTAGTTAATAACAATACTGAAATGATGAGACATATTAATAACATTCCCACAAAACAAATAAATCTGAGTGGATTGATTCACAATTTTTCTAATCCAACCTAAAACCAAACAAAACGTAACTTTTATACAGCTTTTATAGGAAAGATATATAACAGCTGATTATTATAACAAACGTAATATTTGTATAAACGCCGTAGTTATTTTTTATTTGGCCGACATAATTATAAAACACGTGACTTTTAATCAGAAAGAAAATAAAAAAAATAATTACATAACCCCCCAAACTCGTAAACTATTAACGTGGTGGATAATTCTGTTCATTTTGTACAGCACACATTTACTCCATAGTTTTACATTAATCAATGATTCAGATGGCATTGGATAGTAAAGCATATTGCTACTTAGTCCCCATAAGGTTAACATTAGAAATTTAAAACGCTATAAAATGGAAACTTATTGTCTTTATGGAAACTGAATATGCCTAAAGCATGACCGGAGCAGAGACGAATCCAAAAAAATCAAAGATCATTAAAATCGGTCCAGCCATTCTCGAGTTATAATGTGTGTAACTAACACGACTTTGTTTTATATATTTAGATTTTTATATTCAAACATTAATGACAACATTTAACATGTTTACAAAAATGTGTGTTTGTTAATACGACTTTTGTAATAGTTTCAACATTCAAATCATGAAAAATTGTAAAATAATGATTTTTTCCAATCCTGGGATTGAGACCCTCTAATCCCGGGATTCATAGGTACCCAAAAGCGACTGGGATCCCTGGATTCGGGATCGCAGGATTGAGAACCCTACACATACTAAAAAAAAAGTTCCGTGTAAAAATAAGTAAATTAATCGTTCTGATTTTTATAAATATTCTTGTTATTATAAACATTTTTAATAAGCATTAAACTAGAAAATACTTGTATTGAATTATTAATATAAGATGTCAAGATAGCATCAGGCTTATTTTGCATTTAATTTTCTACGCTTAATTTATACATAATCAAGAATTTATTTCAACGTGCACAAGTTTTTTGTATCTTGTGTAGTTGATCTCAAGTTTATCTTTTTAGTCAGAAAAACAACAATGTGATTATAGCCAATTAAGAACAAAATTATCTAAAAATAACAAATGAATGAAAAAAATATCTAGCATTGAATACTAAAAAATGTAATAGGGCACAGCCGGTGGTAAAGAAAGACTTAAAGAAAATTTAACAATATGTTTATAGACAAAGACAATAGTTAAAGTTACCTTCATTAAAATACAATATTAATACTGGGGGATCAGAAAGGTAATTAATGTCATAAAACAGGTTATTAAAAACCACTCAAAAACCCTGGATTTGAAAGACATAATATTGACTAGATGTGCTTGAAGAGGTATCCTACTAACTGTGAGCGCCACATGACGATATATTGTTGTGGCTTCTATTCCCGAAATGTACTTAGCAACGAAATATCACTGTTGCGTAATTATTTGTTTGTAGTGTTGTTTCAATAGCCATAAGTCCGTAGTTTATACTGGTAGGAAGTGCATAAAATAGCCTTCACAATATATATATATATATTGTATATATATATATATATATATATATATATATATGTATATATATATATATATATAAGTCCGTAGTTTATACTGGTAGGAAGTGCATAAAATAGCCTTCACAATATATATATATATATATTGTATATATATATATATATATATATATATATATATATAGTCCGTAGTTTATACTGGTAGGAAGTGCATAAAATAGCCACAATATATATATATATATTGTATATATATATATATATATATATAAAAATGTAATAGGGCACAGCCGGTGGTAAAGAAAGATTTAAAGAAGATTTAACAATATGTTTATAGACAAAGACAATAGTTAAAGTTACCTTCATTAAAATACAATATTAATACTGGGGGAAACAGCCACATAACAAAAAACAATCCAATTTTTGAAAAAATCAGAAAACTCAAACAAAACATATAATCACATTTTACATTTATATAGATACAACAATTTTTACTAACTTCTTCAAGAACATTTGTACATCTATTAAATTGAAATTATTTAATTTAAACATATGTGATTTTAATATTGTTTTGAATTAACTTGAAAATGGCCTTTAAAGGTTGAAACATGTTGTTAAATAAAATAATGTTTATCAAGGATACTCAGTTAATTATTTTAACTTTACTTAATATATATATATATATATATATATATATATATATATGTATATATATATGTAGGATACCTCTTCAAGCACATCTAGTCAATATTATGTCTTTCAAATCCAGGGTTTTTGAGTGGTTTTTAATAACCTGTTTTATGACATTAATTACCTTTCTGATCCCCCAGTATTAATATTATATAATATATATATATATATATATATATATATATATTAAATAATTATTCATAACTTAGAACCTTTTTTTGTGTGAGAAATTATTTTATTTAAAAAATTCACAACATGTTTAAGAACTCCATTATCAAGTGGTGTATTAATAAGAACATAACCTTGATGTAAATAAAATTTATAAATGTCATATGGTTAATTTTGAAAAGTAAAGAAGAGAGGAGATGGATGTTTTATGTATATGTGTTATGTGTTTATGTTTTTTCGTTTCTTATTTTTTCTATTTGATCATAGATTGGGTGAATTTGTGGTGGTAACATTGAATTTAAAATATTTGTTGGATCTTTTTTCCGATGTATGTAGATGTTCAATTCTTCTTTAACATTTAATTGTTCACATTGTTTTTCAAACTCCAGTACTGATAAATTTTCTGTCATGGTTTTGTAGCTGTGTCCTGATGTTATTAAATGTTCTGCGAAGTTGGATTTACATGTAGTTTTGTTGTTGGATTTAAGCGCTTGAATGTGTTCTTTAAATCTTGTTTTGAATGTTCGATGAGTTTGTCCAATGTAATATCTGTCACAATCACTGAATTTGATCTTGTAAATACCAGGTTTGTTAAAATTATCATTGTCTATTTTTTCAGGGCTCTTTTTTTGTTTATCAAATGAAAAATGTTATTTTTTTGTTTTGTAGCTTAATTTAAAATTTGTATTTTTGAGTGTTATTCTTATGGCTTTGTCCATGTAATTGTTGTATGGTACACACATATGTTTATCTTTTACTTCATTTGATTTTGTGTTGTGGGTTGAATTTTAATGGGTTGAACACTAACACCAGCTTTCTAAAAAAAGTAGGGCCCAACAATTCTATTTTCAAAACTCCACATGAAATAGCCACATTTGCACTGTGCAGTGGTGCAATTCTCTTAGGTTTTCTGCTGCTAATAGCACTAGTTTAGTGACATAAAAGTCTAAATGAAAGTGTGCATCATCACTCGTCATGAACAAAAAGCATCATTAATGGCAATCACATCAAACATTATCTCACAAATCATTGTCTCCCTTGTTTGTAAGCAAGTGCATAAATTGTCAGTACAAGCATACTTTGTAAGGATGCACGTCAGCGAGTGTTGAGACAAGTCCTCAGTTGGAGAGCATCGCCTAAGAGAGGCAAGGATTTTGAAGAACAAATGCCCTTTTCTCTGTCAACATTTTGTTGAGTTTGCACTGTGCGGGGAGGATCAGATAACTTCTGGTTAAAGACTAATGCAATTGTGCAAAAAGAGGCAACCCAACAAAGTCTATTGCGTCTTGGGTTCACCTACTGTGTTGCGGTCAGGTATCAAACCATTCCGCAGAACATTCAACTCTGTGCGGAAAAGCCATTGAACAGTAATAACAGATTTATTACTTTTGAAAAAAAATTAACAGCAAAAATGCGATGCACTTTGGTCCACTGTGCCATTGTTACTAAAACTGGACATCCTAACATACAAAATAATCAGCGCCTTGCCTCCCACACCACTCCTATTGCTCTCATTATGCAACTCAAATCAATGTGTTCTTATTGCGCCACCCATTATATTATTTATAACATAAGAAAACAAAAGAAAAAAATTGAAATATTTTTTATTCATATTGCTGTTTACAAAATGTTCCAACCCTCCCATTTTCAAATATTTTATTTTTTCTTAGTAAAGAATTTTGTTACCTATAAAATGAAAACAAAAAATGAGACTTCCATCCCACTATTGAAAAAGGTTATAGTTTTTAGTAAAAGTCATTCATGCAAAACTGCCAATTTGAGCCCGCCACACAAGTGTTAATAGCTGCATAAAACCTCGGCTCTCAAAGGGTTAAATATTTTACAACTAATAAATGGAAAAGGATTACTCTGACTTGTAAGCCTAACCAGATGTAGATCTAACTTATACCTATATCTAGTGGGATGGGAATGTGTGTTACTTCTTTTAGGTATAGATTTATGATTTTGTTTTGACATTTACTAGGCACTTAAAAAATGATTTTCCACAATATTAATTCTTTCTATAATAAATAAATGTTCACAATGTGCCCTATACTTTGATTGCTAAACTTTTCTAATCACCTTCTTTTGTAATAATAGTACTCTTCTTAGCTCACTACCACATCTCAAAAGTATTAGGCCATAACTAAAAATACTAGGAAAGGATGCAAAGTAGGCCATACCTAAAAAGGAATTAGGAGTATGTGTTTTCAAGTTCCAAAGCAGGGGAGCGCGCTGGTCTAGGGGTAGAGCGCGGGGCTTTGATGCCCAAGGTCCCGGGTTCAAATCCCGCCAATCACCAATGGCTTTTCGCTATGTGATAATGCCGCAACCCAAACAGGGGTGCACAAAAAGCCGCTACGGCTGTGCAGTGGCTGTACTTGTGCCTTTGGAGTAATCCACCCCTTCCAATAAAAAAAAGTTTCAAAGCAAGCCAGCTACAAACCGTGTTCATTTGAGCTCCATACTTTAGCTTAGAATCCAAGATTAAGCTCAGTAATTTTAACTTATCACTTATATCATATGGGAATATTAATGTCATGATTACTTAGGCTGATTACTTTTTCATAATTAACGTGAAAACAAGATGAGTTGAAGTCATCAGCATATACTGCATGGTGAAACAACAAAAGGCAATTCGTTGATCATGATAAGGTAGAGGAAAGGGGCCAAGATCCGAACCCTGGGATACACCACTTCTCACTTTCGCCACGTCAGAGAGGCAGTCATCATAAGACCCTTTAAGTGCGGTTTGCCAAGTAACACTGAAAAAAAGTTGAGCTCCTCACCTTTAACGCCGTAATGTTCTAATTCTATGAGAAGGATCCCTTGTGAAAACATTGTATCACTGAGCCCGATGCCAAAAATAAAATAACTTATCTACTTCAACCTTCATTTTACAAAGTTCATCACTGTACTATTTAATCGCAGTACGTTAAACTTTTGTTTACAATAAATTGTTGTATATTGTATTTACATCTCTTAATATATATAATCTTCAGTTATTTTATTTTGTTCTGTTTATGTTTTGCTTTTGACATTTTCGGCTATTGTATTTGAAATCTATTTAGCACACAAATTAAACTTGATTCTTAAAAGGAGCTCACCTATTTTGACGTATACAAAATATGGCACAGTCAACAAAAAACACGAATAATGATTTAAAGGTAGACACATTTGATGAAACATCGGAAGAATCGAGGTACGTTGCATTGTAATAAGAAACAGTTGTTGTCAATCATCATTGTTTTGATGAAACTCAAATCAGCGAACCAGCCATCACCTTGCTGACTCAAAACCTGAGTTGGTGAGTTTAGTTGTATGGCGGCTGCTATTCTTTCTTCTTTCTACTCATCAGCGAGCCGGTTTGGAAGTGAATGAGTAGTGATTTTCAACGTATGCCTGGTATTTTTCTAGTTCCCTCTCCAGTTAATATGATTCTATTTATTTGTACATTTTAATTTAATTTAACAATTTGATTTTGTGTATAAATGTGTGAATGAGTTGAATGAGTCATTGAATAGATACTGATTTTGTGTAAGTCGATAGATTAACAAGTTTTTAGTCAGGGAAAACCCTGCATCTTATATGAAAAAGTCAGGGAATTTCCTTACGATGACCTGCTAGGCACCCTGACCTCCCCAATGGTAGTTAATCAGCCACTCAGACCAGGGCCAGATTTCTAAATAGGCTGAAAAGGCTGCAGCCTAGAGCGGCAAATTTTAAGGGGCGGCACTTTGGCAATTTACTAAAAAATTTAAAATTTGCATTTAGATTATTTTAAAAACAGAAACTTCATCAGAAATTATTTTTACGTATTATTTTACGGAAATAGAAATATGTTTATTCTTTTATTCTTTTCTTTTCATAGCATAATTCGAATTTACTCCTGACGGATAATGTTGTAGCACAAATTATCATATATCGTGTTATTTGGTCTAACAACACTGCAAGGCGCAAGCACAGTGGTTCGATCTGACAACACTGTAAGTTTGTAAGCCGAGTGAGTGATTCGATCTGACATCACTGTAAGCCAAGTCAGTGTCAGTCTCGGTACGCTATCGTCACTACGAACTTTCCTAACCTCTCTTGCTCTCTTGTTTACGTTTTGGTGAAACATTGTCTGTCGGTGTCATCGGTGATGAATACAGTAATATTTTTGTTTTTTACTGTCCTGCTCCTGTGTAGTTATGATTGTGTTGTGATTACTAGCTTAAATTATTCAATTTAAGAAGATACAGTTCATTATGAGTGAAAATAGGAAGAGACTCAGTGGTGCCGAGTACAAAAAACGATCAAAATTGAAACTTCAAGAACAAGAACGTGTTGTGAAACAAACAAAAAAACTAGATTTGTTTTTTAAAACTAATGTTTTGCCAGTGGAGGAGAAGAATGATAATGAAAAGGAAGGGAAATCAGAAAGTGCTAATGTTTGTGTTGATTCAGTAGGGAACGACTATGCTTTTACTGGACCAAGTTGTTCCAAAACAGGTGTGTTACCAGAACCTACTGAAATAGAAGTAAGTTCGCAAACATTTGTTAACACATTAGATAAGGATCCAGCCTCGTGGATCCTAAACGATGTTACTAGAGATTTAATAGCAAAAAATGGCTTTGACCAAAACATAGATTTGGATTTCACTAACAGCTTAAGAGAGTACAAAGATCAAAAGAGATATTTGACTAAATCTCTCTTTAAACGAAAGTTAAAAAATGGAGAAGTCCATGAAAGGAAATGGATGATTTTCTCCAAAAGTAAGGGATCAGTTTTTTGTGGACCTTGTTTAGCATTTAACAGCAAAGAAAGGTCACAATTTGATGGTAAAGACGGTTTCAAAGATTGGAAAAATGGAGAACATCGCGCAAATCACCATGAAAATTCACCAATACACAAATCCGCAATAATAACTCTAAAATTGAGAGGAATTGCTCTTAACCGTGTTGACAGTATGCTTACACAACAACTAGACAAAGAAATACACTATTGGAGAAATGTTTTAACAAGAGTTGTAGCGGCCGTTAAGGCCCTCACATCAAGGGGCCTTGCTTTAAGAGGTGACAATGAGGTAATTGGTTCTAATAGGAATGGCAATTTTTTGATGGCTTTAGAGCTGATATCCGAGTTTGATCCATTCTTAGCAACTCATATCGAAAAATACGGTAATTGTGGTAGTGGCAACACAAATTATCTCTCTTCCAAGACTTGCGAAGAGGTAATTGAGTTAATGGCTCAAAATGTTAGGCAAGTAATTTGTGAAGAGTTGAAACAATCTAAATACTTTGCTCTCATCATAGACTCTACCCCAGACTTGTCACATGTAGACCAGTTAGTCCTTGCTGTTAGATATGTTACAAGTGACGGTGCGCCATGTGAAAGATTTCTTACTTTCATTCCATCAGCGGGCCATAAATCAGTAGAAATGTTTAAGAGTGTGATGAATGAGCTCGAAAATCTGAAAATAAACATTGATGACTGCAGGGGACAATCGTTTGATAATGCTTCAAATATTCATGGCAAGACTTAAGCCCGGCACCATGTTATTTTTTCTTCTTTAGGTGCCCAGAGACCAAAAACAATAGTCATTAAAATTTTTATATATATATGTATATATATATATATATATATATATATGTGTGTGTGTGTGTGTGTGTCTGTGAACACGATAACTCTCGTAAAAATGGTCCGATCGAGACCAAATTTGGTAGAGACGTGTATTCCTACTAATGCTCGGACGAGTTCGTAAACCAGACATATCGGTCAATGGGATCGGGTAGTTTGGGGGGGTTTTGTACCCCAAAATGGGGTTTTTTGCGTTTTTCACATGTAATTTTTAAAAATGTCTAATTTATATTGCACCATTGGAATCAGCTTAAAAAACTACACAATTAAGTTCGTTAAAGTTTTTCTCTATCTCAAACGGTTACCTAGATATAAAAAAATCTAAACACAGTACGTTGTATTTTAAGGCTCCAATGTTAATCTTAAGGAGCATTAGGAAAAATTATTTTTTCACTTATTATCTAATATTTTTGGATGAAACTTGATGTTTAGCTTCATGTGGTTGGGATCCATACATTTCTGCTAAAAAATCATTGTTTATGTGTTTATCATGGCAGAAAACCTGCATACTCTTTTCCCATGTTAATCATATGGAGATTAGGCAAACTCCTTTATTTATGGACATATGTTGATAAAAGTTGGTATAAATGTTAAAAATAAAATTTTTAATGGTATAAATGGCTACTTTCAGTGTTCCTCACAGCAGCAAACCTACTCACTCTTTCCCGTTTTAATCTTATGGAGAATAGGCTAATAATTCTCATGTTTATCGACAGATTTTGACCAAAATTGTCATATATTATTATTATTATATTATTGATTTGGAAATTCGCTGAGTACGCAGGTCTGCTGCGACGGGGGTATTATAAAATGTTACTAATAAAATAATATCTTCGATTTAGAGTCTTTGTAAAAGCAAGATGGAGGGTTTACCACTTGGAGTCATTCTTCAGCTCACATTTAATTTATCTTGAGTCTTGTCAGCAATAATAAAAGCAAATAAAGGGATAGATAATTTCAATGTGAGCCACTCTTGTCTAATTAACACTGGGGAGTTTCACCAGGAACTATGTCCTATTTTTATATTTAATTTAATATATTGCCACTGGAACATCAATACAGTCTTTCACTATCCAAAGTTGGTGGAACACTCATTATTCTTCCTGGTTTCTAGCTCACTCATTGTTGAATCACATAGTTAGTCTAACCATATGGTCACTGAATCTTAATTTAGAGCCTTAAGGATTAATTTTGAATTACTATATGTAATGTTAATTTATTATGTATTGCAAATTTCTTATATTCATATATATATTTCATGTATATATATATATATATATATATCTCTTGAACAAACTTGAATCAGTAAGAATACGAGGTGTACCACTTTCATGGTTTAGGTCATATCTTTCAGGGAGGAGGCAGTTGATTAAAATTAAAAAGAGTAGAAGTAGTATCCTAAGTATTAACTTTGGCGTTCCCCAAGGATCATTTCTTGGTCCTATTTTATTTTTAATTTTTGTCAATGACTTGTGCAGTGGTCTTTTGAATGGACACCTAACAGCATTTGCTGATGATACAGCATTGGCATATTGTGCCAGCACACTAGATGAGCTTCATCACATAATACAGGATGATATAGATAAAATATCACTTTGGTTCAGTTACAACAAACTGTGTCTAAATGTTCCTAAAACAATCTTTATCAATAATTTTTCTTTATCCAGTCTAATGTTTTTTAATGCACCTTTAATTTTCCATAAAACAAATTGTGATAAAATTAGTTGCTTATGTGATTCTATAAAACAATGTAATGTTACCAAATACTTTGGTGTATTTTTGGATGAAAATCTAACATGGAAGATGCATGTATCTAGTTTAAAGAATTCATTACGTTTCTCGCTTAGATCTTTTTTCCACCTCAAATTTTACTGTCCTCTTCCCATCTTAAAACAGGTTTACTACTCTTTAATCAATTCCAAGCTTGAATATGGAATTTCTTTGTATGGTGGTGCCTTGTGTCAAATTTAAAATCCGTAATAACTTTACAATTAAAATTTGTCAGATTAATATGTAATGCAAATTTTTATTGTCATTCTCTACCTTTATTTGTGAGTCATGATATCCTTCCCTTCAGATATTTATATATTTTTAAAGTATTGACAATATTTTTCAAATTAAGCAGTAATGAAGGTCTAACAGTGGATAATATTCACAATTATTCAACCAGACAAACTGCACATAACATTCTACGTTTATCGAAACCAAACTGTACCTTGTTTAAAAAGTGTTTTATTTATTTATCATCTAAATTTTTTTAATATCATTCCTGTTTCTGTAAAACAGGGTAGGTCAATCAGTTCTTTTAAGAAATCTTTGGCTTTTAAGAAAAGTGGCTTTTAACCAAATCATATGTTGAGATAGATCAGCTGTATTCTTAATACTGGCGAGTCATGTCAAGCTGTAAATATTTGTATTATCTGTGTAAGTATCCTGTATTTTAGAGTCTGTATTTTACGAGAGTTAATATATATATATATATATATATATATAAATAGATGAGGAGTCTATTAATTTAAATTAGTTTGGATCATTTAAAGGATAAAATATGATTTTGGGTGTTTGTTAAATGGGGAATATTTTGATGAGAAATAATTATGGAGATGAATAAAATTATATTAAATAATAATAATGGTTTTTGTGAAAGGTATTTAATTGTTTATTTTAACATGTATTAGTTAACTATCTAAAATATGGTCTTTTAAATAAACTTAATACTAAATAATTAATGGATTCATGAAATACTACAGCCTAGAGGGATTTCGAACCCCCTCTTTTTAGTTTGTTACATATTTGAACAATAGACAAACTTATCAAGTGTGATTTTTAAGTTAGATGCTCTCCTAGTTAAGAGTTTGCTGTACCTGTGTCACCTTGGATTTTTACTTTAATGTTAAAAACTTAAAGCATGCCTCGCTTCAAACACAAACATTGTAATGAAAACAAATCAAATTAGTTTTAAAATTAGTGATCTATCCGGTTAAAACTGGCTGGGTGGTGTAGTGGTTATAATACCCGCCATTTGTCATTGGGCTACTAATTAATTATGCTTCCTAAAAACAGGTCGACGTTAGGTAGTAACAAGACCGGGGTTTGGACCGTTCCCCATCAAAACGTTAAAAATGCCACTGGCATAGAAATACACAAAAAAATATAAAAAAAAATAAAATGTCAATAAACCTTTCTAGAAATATATAATTTTTTTGTAAAGCAAGTTTATTAGTTGTATTATCTCATGTATCCACCAAGTAAATGAGAAAATTGAAATTATAGTCAAATAATTCATTAGACATTATGTTGCTATTTAAGATGACACCAAATACGTACAAGGGTATCAGGTACAAAATATTGTTGTGATGATTTTTTTAATTTGACATTGTTCTTATTGGAAGTTAGAAGTTAGTGATAAACAGTGCAGATACTGCAGACTCTTTAGAAGATGAAAGCCAAAAAAGACTGTATGCTTGTAAAGTAATTACAACTTGACATTATATTTATGTGGAGGTCTTTCAAGCGGCCAGGCTCCCTAAGGGATCGCAAGAGGAAGCGTAAGGGCTTGCTACTACACGAGGGCATATTCAATGACTCATCCCCATGTCACTCAAGTACAGGTATTTTAATTCAAATTAAGTGTTGTGTTTTCATTACTTTAAACTTTGCTTTGAGCAATTTTTGTTACAGAAAATTCATTTGAGGAAAAATGTAACTGTTCTTAATTAGTTTGTATTTCAATTAATTATGTGTCATAGGGGAAAATGTTCAAACATCAAAATTCACAGAATCAAAGGCTTTGGATAGATCACAAAACACAGCAGTTGTACTCTGCGATTCATCCAGGCCACTCGACACCCGATCTATAAGATCGCAGACAGCTGATATAGTGCTCATACCAGATACGAAACCAAACTGTTGTTCCGCAAATAATTTATTATTATGAAAAAAGTGTATACCTGACAATAAACAATTTTTTCAAAAACTTAAGAAATAGATGGTAAAACAGATATGCTTCAGTAGTTATCAGGGTCATCTATTGAACCTTTTTTAAATATAGGTTTCAATTCAGCACGTTTTAATTGATTTGGAAAATTCCCTTCTTCAAAACACTTATTTATTATTACACATAAAAGAAGTGAGACAGTGTCAGAAACTTTTTTAAATATATCAATGGGAATCTCATTCCACCTGACAGATTTTTACTTTCTCCCCTTATACGTAGTATATGGAGAAAGTATTGTTTTCGTCAAAATTTTCGAATTTGAGTTGAGGGTGGATATATCCGTTTTGGGGTCCCCTGAATCCAAAAAAGTGGGTTTTGACGTGATGTCTGTCCGTCCGTGTGTGTGTGTGTGTGTGTCTGGATGTGTACAGTGCCACAGCCTACCCCGTTGGTCCGATTTAGATGAAATTTGGCATGTATGTATATATTCACGGTATCTCCAGGCGTTTTTTCCATTTTTTTGAATTTTTGATTTTTAAGGGTAGTTCACCCCTAAAAACCCTTAAAAAACGTGAAAAATCCAAATTTCTCAAAAACGGCTCTAACGATTTTTATTAAAATTTGACAGTTTATAGTGTACAGAGTACTAAATAATTTGACACCACCCGCATATCTGTAAAAATGACGGTTCAAAAGTTATGGGCTTTTAAATGTCTAAAAAATCAAATTTTTAAATTTTCAGCGAAAACGATAAAAGTAAAGTATAACTTGACTGGCACCATTAAAACCAGCTTAAAAAACTAAACAAATTAGTAATTTGAATTATTTGTCTACGACTAACGGTTCCAGAGAAAAGTTAAATTTACTGTCCACGATAAACGCAGTACGTTGTCTGAAAGCGCCCAATGTTATTCTTATGGAGAATATAAAAAAAATCAATTTCTTCCTTACTTTCCAACCGTTTTCCATGAAACTTGGTATGAAGCGTAAGGTCAAAACACCGAACAAAACCAGCTCAAAAAAGCTTGGTGTTACGGGGGGGGGTTGTCCCCCCCATACAATTTGAACAATTAATTTAACTTTGTCTCTCGTGTTTTTATTTTTAGAAATTGGATGATTATTTTTGAAACAATAAATTATTAAATGATATTTAGATTATCTTTGTAGAACATGATAGTTTTATTACAGATTGTCTTTTTTTAATTTACTTAAGGGAGAAAGTATGTGTCAGTTCACTGGTACCGTTTATTTATTTTTTAAGCTTATAATAGTGTGTTTAACTTCCAGGACTGAGACACGATTAAAATGGAATTTTATTTGCAAATTTGAACCAAACTATTTTGTGAAGTTTATTAGTTTATTAGAAGTTTATTAGAACATGGTTCACATTTATTCTCACTTGAAATATTTAAATATTTTCTGTTTAAAAAATGAGAAATAATCTGGCCTTTTTCAGGGGCTTGCCCTCGAAAGACAGTTCAATAAAGTCTTTACTCTTACAGTTATGAATGCCTAGTTCGAACTTTACAACACTCCATACTGCTTTACTTTTATTATCAGCATCAGATATTACCTTACAATTTGATATCTTTCTAGCCTTATCACATACAGCTTTGAAAATCTTTCTATATTTATGATGGTAGTCTTGAAAAATACCATCCTTATTAGTTTTTGCTATTCTACTTAGTTCTCTTTTCTTTTTACTAGATATTTATTTTTACACCTTATGTTACCCAGTTTTTGTTATTCTTTAGAGGGAGACAGCCAAACCTTGTCCAAAATCCTTGAACCCTGAAACAGTCCCAGAGGGAGACAGCCAAACCCTGACTAAAAAACTGAATAGTAGAACTTGGTAGTCTCTCTCTGGGCTCGAAACTGACCCAGAGAGAGACTACCAAACTCCGAATAAAAAATTGACCTTAGAATCAGTACCAGAGGCAAACAGCCGAACACTAACTAAAAAAACTGAACCTTGTACCAGATCTCAAGGGAGACAGTCAAATCCTGAATAAAAAACTGCAATCAAAAATCAATAAAACATTGCAGAGACAGACAAAAAGATATATGATACAAAAACAAAAAACAAATACACGATTATAGACCTAAGTACTTGTGAACAACATACAAACCAAGAAATTAAAAAACACTATCAATTTTGTTTTAACGGAACCCGATTAATAGAACTTAGGGTGGCCACTCAACCGTGAATAAACCGGGAATAAGCTGGGAATACTGAAATTTTGAGATAAATTTTGAGATGAGGGGAGGGAGAAGCCTACTGCGCCTGTCCCGGACGGCTGTGGTGGGAAGAGGGGTGAGTAAACAGGACGACAGTCGTCACTGAGAAATCAAAACAACGCAACGCAGTGATTCTGCGCATCGACCATCCTGCTCATGAGTCCCCACCTCCCTTCCACCCACACATGGGCCACACAACCAAAACCAAAAATTCAACATACGCCATTATTTGGATAGTTCGAATTTTTTACAGCGTAAATCTATAAAGAGAACAAGTCATTGTGTGCGATGTTCCAGGAAACGACGTTCGGGCTTCCTGACCGCAGACTGTTTTTAGCTAAATAAACACATTATCGACATTTAACAAAAATTAAGATTTTAAATCAATAATATCTTCATTAACCTAACTTTTTTTAATACACAATGTTAAAACATGATGTTTGATTGTTTATTTCAACCACTTGCAAAGGCGTTTCTAATTCGAATTTTTGGATAATTCAAATTTTTTCTGGTCCCTTGAGGTTCGAATTATCCAAGTTCTACTGTAATAGGTTACCATATAAAAACTATTCAAATTAACATGAATCATAATGATTGAACCTAAGATTGGTTGGTGATTGGCTAAGAAGAGGATTTCAGCTGGCACATCGCGCAGCGGCTTCGTCGCCACGGCAAAGTATCATTCGATTTGAAATTAAAATTGCAATATTATTTTTATCTTGTAAAAGTTTTATAAAGTTAATAGGGGTTTTGTTATTTAAATTAAAAGATTTTTAACCGCCGCCTTTTTGAAAAAAATCTAAATGATACTTTGAGGATATTTTCCTCTTTAGCCAATAAATATATGCGCAGTTTTGTTTCTGTATCTTAAATAGTTTTAGATATATAACATTTTTGTATAAAATACAAAATGGCGACTAGCGGCTAAACGAAGGATTTTTTGACGTATGTTTATAGGAAATTCTTTGTTTATTTTGATGAGTACAATCTCCCCTCGAAGTTTGTTCCCAACTTTAATGAACACCCTGTATTTTACTTTTACATGTAATATCTATGAACTAGTCTTAAGTCGACGTCCGTTATGGAATATGACCGTGAAAATTGAAGTTTTCAGACCGGGAAATAACCGGGAATTTTGAAATTTGGTTTCAGTGGCCACCCTGTAAAGTAGATGAAAATGGCAAATACTCCATTGCTCCTAATACTACAGCTATAAACTTAAACATTTTTGCATCAGACCAAACTCAACAATTAAATGATCTGCACCTCTTCAACATTAATAAACACATAAACATTGACTCTACACCTGAAATAAACTTAAACCTCATCCAAGGTGTACCAGGATGTGGGGAAAAAACCTACATTCTCAATAACTACAAAAATGGTGACCTCATTCTTCTCCCAACAAGAGACTCCGTCAAAGATTTCAGAAAAAGGTTTCAAGAGACGCACCCAAACATAAATAAAAACACAATGGGTATAGGAATGAACGTGGGCCCTTTTTTCAGAAACAATATTTGTCCAGTAAATTTGTCCTAAATAAACCTTTCAGTTTTTCCCGAGTCTCGGAAGCTCAAGTGGAAGAATTAATGAATAGTACAACAAGTTCTGCATTGGGTGTGGATGAAGTAAACCTTTCAGTTTTTCCCGAATCTCGGAAGCTTAAGTGGAAGAATTAATGAATAGTACAACAAGTACTGCATTGGGTGTGGATGAAGTAAACCTTTCAGTTTTTCCTGAATCTCGGAAGCTTAAGTAGAAGAATTAATGAATAGTACAACAAGTACTGCATTGGGTGTGGATGAAGTAAACCTTTCTGTTTTTCCCGAATCTCGGAAGATCAAGTGGAAGAATTAATGAATAGTAGCCTACAACAAGTACTGCATTGGGTGTGGATGGAGTGTCAATAAATATGATTTAAGAGTTTAAGCCCTTACTGCATCGGTACAATTGCTCACCTTATTAATGTATCATTGAGGGCGGGAACATTTCCATCTAGCTAAAAGCTGTGGTAATTCCTCTTCCAAAAGTTCACAATCCTTCTTCAATCTCTCAATTCCAACCAATATCGAACCTTCTTGTCATTTCTAAAATACTGGAAGAGGTTGTGTCAAACGGATAGTTTTATTTTTAGAATCAGAAGAAATATTACCTGAGTCACTGTCAGGATTTAAGCCGGGTTTTGGTACGTCTTCAGCATTCCTTAATCTTGCGGACAAAATTATAACAGCAAAGGATGGAGGTTTGGTTCATATGATGCGCTAGACTTCTCAGAGGCTTTTGACACTAAATTTCGAGTTGTTGCTTGCAAAGCTGGGTTTTTATCGGTTTAATCGAGTTTCAGTTCAATGGTTTTTGTCTTATTTGGCCAGACGAACAAAGCACACAAAGGTTGATGAGAAATTGTCATCACCTCTCCCTTGATCTATTGGAGTTGCACAGGGCAGTTGCCTTGGGCCTATTCTATTCCACATATATCAGTGGAGGTTCTGAAATATGTCAACAGCGATTTAGAGAGCGTTACGAAATGGTCACATGATCATGGTCTTAAGTTGAATACTGATAAAAGTGCTGTACTGCCTGTGTGTGGTTCATCTATCGGTAGTCAGGCGTGGTGTGACAGTATTGATAAATCTGTATTTTTGGACGGCAAGGCTTTTTCTTCATCGGACACTCTAAAAGTTTTTGGTGTCACTTTTGACTTTCAAATAGATTTTTCCTCCCATATTAAATCCATTCATAAATATGCCATTAGGAATTTGAAATTGTTGTTTAACTTTTGGAAAATTTTGCCATGGTCATCTAAACTGGAAATCGTTGGATCGACAATATTCTCTGTAATAAACTATGCTCTTCCATCTTTTGCACCGTGTCTAACACGTGTAACCCCCAAGTCAAGGTGGAACAGCATACGCCGAAGACTGTGGCCAAAAGGGGGCTTGGCTCGAGTATGCGGACTCTGGATCCCAGGCGACCTCCAGTTTCAAATAGCCTTCCCCAGGTAAGCGGGGCTCTGCCTGAGGTAACCGACAATCCCTTGCTACTTGGGGCAAATCACAAATCCCTATGTTGGTAGGTCAGCGAGGACTTGGCCTCACCGGCCGTCGATCCATTGGGTGCAATGTCCACATCTTTGCCATTTAGCGAAGTGAAATGGCCACACTGGCCTTTGACTCTCAAAATGGTGCTCTGCCTGTGTTGACACACATTCCTTAGCTACTCAAGGGCAAATCTCTAACCCCTAAATGGGCAGCCCAGCGAGGACATGGCCTTACTGGCCGTTGATCCTTTGGGTACAATGTCCATAACTTTGCCATCTAGGGAGGAGGAAATGGCCGCACTGGCCCTTGACCCTAAAGATGGTTAAGACATCCTGTTCTCTTCTGAGGAAGAGCGCCCCTTTGAGGATCTTCACAAGGAAGAGAAGAATAGCGATCACTGCTTGTCAAAACAATGGTGTGGAAGTGATCTGCAAAAAAAAGTAACAAAGTATTAGGGGCTTTTATGGGATCAGAAATTGACCTTAAATAACCATCTAGACTTTGCACTATCCAAAGGATACAAGCCTTGGGAGCCTGCAAAAGAACCTTGAGCAGAACCTTAAGTCTTCATTAAATTACAGTGACCATGCGTCCATCTTCATTTGTCAGGGTCTGGCCAAGCAACGAGGCTGGGAGGAGGACAACAAGAGGGAGGTGTGAAATGACTTCCCCGGCCTACGGCAGTCAAAGATGCTGATTGAAGCATTCAGAAAGGAGAGCTGCAAGGCTCTCCAAAGGGGACATCAGCCTATTGTTGGGGCTTCTGGCAAGACATAGCCCACTGTCTTTTACGAACATCTATCTCTAGATTATCCGACTCACATAGATGGACTCCTGCAAATTCTGGATGGAGGACATTGAGTCGGCTACCCATTCTGGCTCAACTGCCTGTTACCAAGTCAGAAAAGGTTGAAAATCCATCTAGACCAAAAAATAGTAAGGAGCTGGGTGCCACAGTGGTTGAGCTTTGTGAAAGGCCTAGAGCTGTGTGACCAAATCAATCAGGGTGCTACAAAAGATCTTCAGGTCGCAGTAGCACAGGGCAGCTATACACTAACCCTGTTAATGAAAAAGTGTGAAAATCTCTTAATTATCACTTCTTCTTCTTCTTCTTTTGTGAATCTGTCAGACTGACAGGTTTCAACTGCATGACGCTCTCCATTTTTCTCTGTCCTGAGCATCTTCCTTCAGTTGCTGGAATCTCCTTCCTTTCTCACTTTAATTTTTAATTTCATTTTTTAATTCTCACACGTCTGCAAAATACTGCGCTCAGATATGTATATGGTCTGAAAAAATTTGATTATATCGGAGTATCGTTCAAATGCCAGAGAAATGTCGGTGATGAGCTGCTGTCTATTGGAATAACAAAAAATGTTCTTCTGATGGGAAAGCTCTCTCCGCTATACCACACATTTGCAAGCCATTTTGCTTTATTGCATTGATTGCTCGTGGTTGGGATTCGAACCCTAGCACTTCTAGAAAGTTACACTTGTCAGCGCGGCGCTCTAACTGGTCCAGCCACCCGTGCATAGGAGTAGAAAGCGCTTACTTGGCTATGAGACATACCCTAGTGGCGGTTTAGTGAATTGATGAGCAGATTCGGTTGCTTTACCCTAGAGGGCAACACAGTTTCGAAAGTGATATGTTCACCAAATCGATGACAGATGCCTCCACCTGCGACTTCTTATTGAATTTGTAAATGCTTTGTGAATTACAACTTTACCAATTTTAGGGTTTAGATATTTTGGCCTAAACTACCAACTCTTTATAACTTTATAACTCTTTGCCCCCTGACATATAAAGTCAGTCAGTCTTGGAACAGTAAAATTTAAGAAAAAAATATAAAAAAATTGTCTATTGTTAAATTTCAAGTGATAAATTA
Organism: Nephotettix cincticeps; assembly: GCA_023375725.1. Taxonomy (NCBI): domain Eukaryota; kingdom Metazoa; phylum Arthropoda; class Insecta; order Hemiptera; family Cicadellidae; genus Nephotettix; species Nephotettix cincticeps. The sequence continues at coordinate 89,759,625 of CM041786.1, read as the reverse complement.
ATGTTGTTATCGTTGTCTTTGGTTATTATTGTTGACACTATATTATATTGTGTGTTTTTTTGTCTTTGTAAATTTGATAAAAGTTACCATGGAAACCAAAATGTATTGTTTTGATAAGCGCTTGCTGAATAAAGACATTATTATTTACTATTCTTCATTAGTGGATGTTTTCCTAACAAACTTCCAGGTTTATAAAAAGGATGACTCAAAAGAGATTAGTAACTATAGACCAAAAATATAGTATAAAAAAAGTAACTCAATGCCAAAAATATTTCAGAAAATAGCTTACATCTGACTTGAATTTTTTCTAGAAAATAATATCAAATTAGGAACTATTCAGTATGGATTTAGAAAAAAATAAATCAACAATTAATTAGTGTGGTAATTTTATAGAGTTTATACTAAATGCTATGGATAAAGGTGAAAAAGTCATTAGAATCTTTAAGGACCTATCAAAAGCCTTTGATAGTGTCTCTCATAATCGGCTACAGCAAAAAATGACGTTACAGACGAACAGAATGTTCTAGCTCAATGACCTGCAAGGACTGAACTGGCAAAGAGATGCGCTAGACACTCTTTGAAGTGAGTGCCACTAGGGGTGAGTGCCCTAGTGGCACTCACCCGTACTACCAAAGCTCCACCCTCGGCAGAAGAATTCTGGTTACTTTATGGTACCCCCTCGTATATATGCAGGCAATTGGTTTTTGGATTTAAAAAAATATATATTTTTATATATTTATATATATATATATATATATAGAACATTTTTTTCTAGAATTAGCAATTTAACATTTTAAGCGAATTCCAATAGAGTTACACAGTTCCAATGTGTGTGTGTGTCTGTTAGCACGATAACTCTTGTAAAAATGGTCCGATCGAGACCAAATTTGGTAGAGACGTGTATTCCTACAAATGATCGGACGAGTTCGTAAAGCAGACAAATCGGTCAATGGGAAAGGGTAGTTTGGGGGTGTTTTCTACCCCAAAATGGGGTCTTTTGCTTTTCTCACATGTAATTTTTAAAAATTTCTAATTTTATATTTCACCATTGTAATCAGCTTAAAAAACTACACAGTTAAGTTCCTTTAAGTTTTTCTCTATCTCCAACGGTTACCGAGATATTTAAAAATCTAAACACAGTACGTTGTATTGTGGGGCTCCAATATTAATCTTATGGAGGATAGGGAAAAATTAATATTTCCCGTATTAATCAATATTTTTGGATAAAACTTAATATTTAGCTTCATGTGGTTGAGATCTATCCATTTATGCTTAAAAATCATAGTCTATGTGTATATCATGGCAGCAAACCTGCATACTCTTTTCCCATATTAATCATATAGGGAATAGAAAAACTCCTTTATTTATGGACAGATGTTGATGAAAGTTGGTATAAATGTTAAGATAAAAATTATTCATGGTAGAAATGACTTCTTTCAGTGTTCCTCACAGCAGCAAACCTGCACACTCTTTCCTATGTCAATCTTATGGAGAATAGGCAAATAATTCTCATGTTTATGGACATATTTTTATAAAACTTGTCATATATTAAATTATTGATTTGGAAATTCGCTGAGTACGCAGGTCTGCTGCGACGGGGGTATTTTTTTATTTATTATTGTTGACACTATTCAATGTATTATCTGATTGTACCTAAGGATAAGGAAATCTGAATCTGATGTCTATTAATATGCTTTAATTATGTTCAAGGCCTCACTCAAGGTATCAATGCTTTGGATCTTACTGAGAGTTCCCCCAAGCGCTTCAACAGATGTCTCAGTCCTAACCTCAAAAGTGTACTCAAGCCTAGGTTAGTTTTTTTAGAATAATAATATATTTTGGAATATGTTGATTTTTGGATGTCACCAATACAGTGAAACTTAGATAATTCAAACTTCGAGGGACAGCATAAAACCTATTATCCTAATCTTTTATTCATTTAAAATTTAAAAATTTCTTATAAAAGAGGCCGAAAACAATAAATAAATATTTTAAATGAAAACTTTTTATTAAATTGACACTATATTGGAATATAAGTATATCTATGTGTGAAAGTGATTCATACTTTTAAGTATGAATCACTTTCATAACCCTCTAAGTGTCATTAGTGACTCATAATGTTAAGTGATTTTTGGCAAATTTGCAGGGTTTTGTTTAGACACAAAAATATCATAAAACACCAAAAACGTATTTAATGTTCTAGGCCTATATTGGCTTATAAAAGACATTATGTGTTAGTCTTAGATTTTTATCACTTTTCATCATTATAGGTTCAAATCCAGGTATTCTTAAAAAGCTTTTTCTGTTCCCTAACAAGCTATGTCAGTTCTGTCATATACACTATATCAATATTCCAAAATATACATTTTGTTATTTATTACAATTACAATTTATTGTGGTAAAGAAAATACATATAATTTATATCGCTTAAAACGATTATTTAAAACAAAAAATTTAACATTCCAGAGAATGTACATAAAAATGGCACCTTCTTGCAACATTTACCAGTTTACATGCCACTTTTTGTTTTGTTTTTTAGCTTTTAGAGGTCAAATCATCCACTTCACTTAAGTTACCATATGATAAATCCCTAATATCACTAGAACATAAACCATCAAACATTTTAGGAATGTAAACAAACAACTACGTAAACAAAGTTGCACAAAAAAATGTGCAAAAATAAAAGAGCTGCTTAGGTAAATAAATACTCATAGAACTTTAAAATAGGTGTGAAACGGCAAACATTTATTATAAAAATAAAGCCTAAAAGTTCCTGAACAGATGGTATATGATATAACTAGGGGTATGCGAAGGCTCAAATAATCGAGGTTTTTTCGAGCTTTTTAAAGCTAGACTCGGCTCTAGTCGTTTTGAAAAAGCTCGATTTGCAAAGTACTCGTAATTGCCAAACACTCTTAATTTACTCTGTAATTTTAAAAAACTCTGTTCATATGGTCGTTTTAGCGAATTTCCCATAGGTCAATGCATAGGACATAGCTATTACCATAGGTCTCATGGCGAGACTTAAGCGCGGGACCATGTTATTTTTTCTTCTTTAGGTGCCCAGAGACCATAAACAATAGTCGTTAAAATTTATATATACATATATATTTGTGTGTGTGTGTGTGAAACACTATAACTCTCGTAAACATTGTCCGATCGGGACCAAATTTGGTAGAAACGTGTATTCCTACATTTGCTCAGACGAGTTCGTAAACCAGACATTTCGGTCAGTGGGAACGGGTAGTTTGGGGGGGTTTTGTACTCAAAAATTGGGTTTTTTGCGTTTTTCATATGCAATTAGAAAAATGTTTCGATTTCATCTTTCACCATTAGAATCAGCTTAAAAAACTAAACAATTTAGTCCCCTAAAGTTTTTCTCTATCTCCAACGGTTACCGAGATATTAAAAAATCTAAACACAGTACGTTGAATTTTGAGGCTCCAATGTTAATCTTAAGGAGGATAAAGCAAAATTAATATTTCACTTATTAACCGATATTTTTGGATAAAACTTTATATTTAGCTTCATGTGGTTGAGGTTCATCCATTTATGCTTAAAAATCATACTTTATTTGTTCATCATGGCAGCAAACCAGCATACTCTTTTCACATGTTAATCATATGGAGAATAGGCTAACACCTTTATTTATGTTAATGAAAGTTGGTATGAATGTTAAAAATAAAAAATTTCGATGGTATAAATGCCTACCCTAAGTGCTCCTCACAGCAGCAAACCTGCACACTCCTTCCTATGTTAATCTTATAGAGAATAGGCAAATAATTCGCATGATTATCGACAGATTTTGACCAAACTTGTCATATATTATTATTATTATATTATTGATTTGGGAATTCGCTGAGTAGGCAGGTCTGCTGCGATGGGGGTATTTACATCTATAAGCGTGATGAATTCAGATAGTAGGAAGAAGTAACGTTGTTCCTTATTTTGAGATGTCGTAATAAGAAGCGAAACAGACGACATTGTTATAATCAGATAACCCAGGAATCAGCTGTAGCGCTGCTGACTCAAAATTATCTTGAGTAGTATACTTCCAGATGAGTAAAGAGTACGCATAAATGAAGTACACGATCAGGCAATTATTGCATATAGAAAAAGTTGACCCATGTTTTATTTAATATCTTTTTCAATTCAGCATTTTTCCTCATTCAAACTAATTTTAGTATTCTTTGTAAGTACATTCAAAGAAAAATACTAATAATCAAAATTGAATAGTATTGAATTAAATCATAGGTAATAGTTTAGTTTTAATAATGACTTCTTTCGTTATCAACTGACTTCTATTGCCTTCCTTACGCAGCAAAAGTTAGATCCATAATTTTTTAGTAATATTCATTCCAAAAAATAAACCTTGAGTATATGACAAATTATTTAAATTGTTTGTTCATTACAATGGACATCTGTCATATTAAATGACAAATCATAAATGAAAACATTAAATTTGAGATTCTTAGTTAAACCGGGTGTAAGCTGTTAGTGATAAGAGATAAGAGGACGTGGACAGACAATAGCAGCGGCAATGGATAACAAAAAAAATACTACCTTGAGCCTTGCTCAGGTGAAGAGAGGTTTGTTGACGTAGTTTTAACCACAATAATAATTAATGCTATCTAGAAATAGATTGTATGTTTCTTATTTCCCAATTTTTTAAATTTAAATATTTTTTAAACCTATACACAAGAGGTTTGAGGTACAATAGTTCAAACAGTTTGTTATTTAGTTGAGTGGTTTATAATAGACTAGCTGACCCGGCGAACTTCGTAACGCCTCACAGTAAACACATGTTAACTTTAAGATTGGCCATGTTCTAAAATCCAATAGCATTACGGCTTCATTGTGAAAGGTTATTCTGGGTCGCGGCATAGTGAATAACAATACTGAAACGACAAAACATATTAATATCATTCCCACAAAACAAATAAATCTGAGTGGATTAATTCACAATTTTCAAATCCAATCCAAACCCAAACGAAACCTAACTGTAATACGGCTTTTATAGGAAAGATATACAACAGCTGATTATTATAATAAACGTAATAATATAAACATTGTAATTATCATATAAACACATGACTTTAATTAATCAGACAGAAAATAAAAATATAAATACATAATCCCCTAAAACCGTTAACTATTAACGTGGTGATTAAAGCTGTTCATTTTTTACAGTACACATTTACTTCATAGTTTAACATTAATGAATGATTCAGATGGCATTGGATAGTAAAGCATACAGTATTGCTAATGGAAAGTAAACCAATCAGCTGTAGCTAAGAAATCAAATGTTTTCATTGTAGACAATTTGTAAACAAACTTACTCTCCATAAGGTTAACATTAGAAATTTAAAACGCCATAAAATGGAAACTTATGGGGTTTTCGAAAATTTTTTTTCACTAAAACCTTCCCGGACACATATAGAGCAACTTCCTAAAATTTCATGGCGATCGGATGAGTAGTTTGGCAACGCATAAAGGACAGACAGACAGACAGACAGACATACATTCAATTTTATATTTATAATAGATTTATAATATTTTTACTGTTTGCAGTCATACATTATTATTTTATAATTCTTGGTTTCATTTTAAGTCTTGTCAAGCTACTTACATAAGTCAAAAATTATAAGTTATTAAAAAACTTTGCTTTGTTGATATAATATACAGTATCTGGTGACCGAGCTTTGCTCGGATAGAGTAAGATATGTATTATACATGTTCATTAGCAAAATTAAAACAAATTTATTACTCAATGAAAACATTTATGTGGTTTAAATAAAACCCATTTAATACACCTTAATTAATATAGCATAAACACTGAACAAAAATATAGTCCCTGGGTGGAAATCGATCGCACTACCTCCTGCACGTGAAACCTGAGCGCTAGCCACTGTGCTACGACGTTGGCCAATTTCGGGCCGTCGTTTAAGGGTTTTTGGCCAACCTCAATTGTTTTAGCTGATTTTGTGATGACTGTATTTAATTATCCATACAGTTATTATTAGCCTGTGATCAATTTATTTTGTTAGGAAAGGAATGAAAATTGAAATGCAAAAGAGAAATCCAATTTACACCACTTAATTGGTTTGTTACAGTGGCTTCAAGCAATATAATGAATATGTTTTCTATCAACACATGAAAGATTTTGGAAATACCTTTCTCTGCTTTTATTTCACACAGTTATTTTACCATTTAGTTTTTACAAATTGTTTAGTAATTTGATAATTTTTCATTTATACATAAAATGAATATTTATGCAAAACCTCTATTCACATATTGTTCCATCTTCAATCAACAACTGTCAAACGGTTATAAACCGATGTTTTGATTTGTATTGTTTACATTTGATTCTCCATAAGCGTAATGTTAAAGTTTTAGATTTTAAACTTAATATTACAAGAAAAGCAGAATTTTCCTGGACATTAGATCTATCTAGAACTTATTTTCTACTCGGAAATTAGTTATTTTCAAAATTTAAAGAAATTCGTTAGAGCCGTTTTCGAGATCCATGTGCAAATAAATATATATATACTAACTTTGCTCGTATTATAGTATTGGATGGATAAAATTAATTTTTAAAAATATTTGGAACTTGAAAATTTAGTTTGAAACTTGAAAACTTGATAATTTTTATCAAACTAAATTATAAACTGTACAATTTGGTGAATAGTTTAATATATTTTTAGCTTTAATTTCAAGGTTTTTATTATCTTCAGTTATATGCTTTTTGTCTAACAGGAAATTTTGTCAAGTATTGATTCGAATCGGAAATCTTTGAATCACATCGTTGTATCAAATCAAAAATATTTTGCTCCATCGCGTACCCCTATTCAGATCAGGTGAAAGTTTGAAACAGCTTGACTCGTAAAAGCTTGAACTCGGGAATTTTTTTAAAAAAGCTCGGCTCATTTCGACCTTAAAATTCCAGGCTCACACACCCCTATATATAACTCCATTTAATCGATCGTAAACCTCTAAATAAGTGGTAAAGTAGAGCTTTCGGAAACCGCCAAGTATGTACTGCAAAGTTTACTTTTAAAAAATAAATGATTTATTATGATAACATATAAAAGGTTTCACACAGAAACAAGTATATTTTTACATTTGCCATACACATGTATTTGGCATAAATTTGACAGAGACACTTTATGCTAGGAAATATCCCTGTATGCTCTTGCTTATTCTCTATCTCTATTATTATTTTAGTTTTTTTATTATTATTTAAGTCTAAAACTAGATTTGGGGAAACCAGCTCTTAAAGTAATAAGAATCCTGTATTGAAAATAATTTTAATGTTGCAATTCTTTTTATTTACATACAAGAACATTGAAAATTGAAAAAAATATTTAAAATAAATACTTAAACCATTTTTTTTTCATTTAAAAAAACTAACCATTTCAGGATTTTCCAATATCATCAATATCCGTGAATATTGTATTTCCAACATTAAATTAATATCCTAGAATGCAATATAATTAGATATTGAAATATTTTTGTGAATTTTGGCAATTAATATTGCAAAAAATATACTAATCCATTGGGGTCCAAGGATGAACGGTGTCCGTCTCTCGACGTTACATTAATTAATTCAATTAATGTAACGATTGAGATTTCTGATGGTCGGGATTCAAACTATAGCACTTCCGAAAGGCCTCAACATCTCACTTGTCAGTGATACATCTTAACAATCTCGGCTACGCTTGCATAGTGTAAAAGAGCGCTTAGTTGGCTATAAAACATACTCTAGTGGCAAAATATGGAACTCTGTGAGATGTTTCCGAGATTTGATCATATGGGGCAGCACGGAATGTATTTTACAAAGTTCTTGATAAATTTCACTGCCTGATGGGTTACGTTAACCATCGAACATAGCTGGTAATTTTGTTGAAACATCAGATAAAAAAGAAATTTGGACCTGAATGGGTTAAATATTTCTATAAAATATCATTTGGTATGAAAATACGATCCTTACATCATAATGAGAGTTGTTCAGATCCGGCTTCGATTTTAGTGTATAACATTTTTATGGTGAAATTCGATAAATATCTAAACAAATCTACAATTGATACTCTTAATTTTTCGTTTTTGTTTTTCAGAGAGTCCCATTTATTTACTAAAAACTAAAAAAATCATCAACTTTTTCAAATAAATGAGAACTTTCTCCTCATACTATTGTACACAAAGATGATTTATAAGAAAAGACCAATATTAAATTTAATGGAATTTGCTGCTTATAAGCTTAAAAGAATGAATAGAGGAATAACAAGATTTTAATGAAGCTTGCATTACATATATATTTTTTTTACTGATTATGTGTTATTGCAGATGCTACTCAGATGAGGACTCCAGGCCCAGTGTCATGTTCTCTACACCTGTCTCAGCCAACGTGAGGTGCCAGAGTGATTCCACGGCTCTGCCCAAGGTTACCAGGTTCAATTTGCCAGACATTGACGCATCACATATTGTAAGTAAAAGCACAGAAAAATTACCACGCTACGTTTTCCCATGAAATTTTCCAAATTAATTATACCTAAATGGAACTTGTTACCAAAATAAAATGGTACATATGTATGTTTAAGGGGTCTATCTATCTATTTAACCCTCGAGAGGGCGCTTGCGGGGTTTTGATCCGCACTAAACGTGCGGATCGAAACGTGTTTTTGTTAAAATAAACACGCATATCGGCAGCTGTATCAGGCTCCGTACCTCACGCGCCTCACTTATGAGGCGCGTGCCTGGTAAATTGCGAGTAGACCATATAAAAAGCATACTCTAGCAGCACAACAGCAAACACGAGGCATTACTTCATGTATTAGGTCACAGATGGCAGCACCGTGACGGTAACCGTTGAATCGGTTGAAATAAACAGTAAAACATCATGTTTTAACATTGTATATTAAAAAAAGTTAGGTTAATGAATTAATTATTGATTAAAATTCTAATTTTTGTTAAATGTCGATACTGTTTACGGAGGGATCCCGAAAAATTAGCTATTTCAAATTTTTTCTTAAATACCTTCTCTACCTCCTTGATTGCCGCTATTTATTCTTGCGACGTCAAAGATGTGTAGGTTCGCTTTGACGAAGCGAACCAGTTCATACACACAACGTGTTAATGAACGCAGACAAAGTCACAGATGCCAACACGAAACAAATACAACGAATATCGGAAACCACCATCAATGATACGCACGTTACTGAACTGCGCCGGCGCCGTGTAGTGACATATTAGAGATGTCAATGTTGTGATTTATGAGCAGTAGTGGACTGGTGAGGAGGAGGAGTATCATGTGACCAGTTAACAGCAGGTGTACGTGCTGTGAGAAGGGTTGGCGGGGGATGGGCGCGTTGATCTAGCTAAAAATAGTCTACGGACAGGAAGCCCGAATGTCGTTTCCGGGAAATCGCACACAATAACTTGTTCTCTTTATAGATTTACGCTGCGAAAAATTCGAATTAACCAAAAAAATATTCGAATTAACCAGGATATTTTAACATTGTTTTTATATAAAATTATAGGGACCAAGTCAAAACTTAGAAATAAAGAAGTTTTCGAATTACAGAAGTTCGAATTATCCACGTTCCACTGTATTTATTTATTTATTCATTTTTACCCTTTTTAGCGAATTTCCCATAGGGAAGAAGCTATTACCGTAGGTCTCATGGCAAGAGTTAAGCCCGAGACCATGTTATTTTTTCTTCTTTAGGTGCCCAGAGACCAAAAACAATAGTCGTTAAAATTTTTATATATATATATATATGTGTCTGTTAGCACGATAACTCTCGTAAAAATGGTCCGATTGAGACCAAATTTGGTAGAGAGGTGTATTCCTACAACTGCTCGGACGAGTTCGTAAACCAGACATACCGGTCAATGGGAACTGGTAGTTTGGGGGGGTTTTGTATCCCAAAATGGGGTTTTTTGCGTTTTTCACATGTAATTTTTAAAAATTTCTAATTTTATATTTCACCATTGGAATCAGCTTAAAAAACTACACAATTAAGTTCCTTAAAGTTTTTCTCTATCTTCAACGGTTACCGAGATATTAAAAAATCTAAACACAGTACGTTGTATTGTGGGGCTCCAATGTTAATCTTATGGAGGATAGGGAAAAATTAATATTTCCCGTATTAATCAATATTTTTAGATAAAACTTGATTTTTAGCTTTATGTGGTTGAGATCTATCCATTTATGCTTAAAAATCATAGTTTATGTGTTTATCATGGCAGCAAACCTGCATACTCTTTTCCCATTTAATCATATAGGGAATAGGCAAACTCCTTTATTTATGGACAGATGTTGATGAAAGTTGGTATAAATGTTAAGATAAAAATTATTCATGGTAGAAATGACTTCTTTCAGTGTTCCTCACAGCAGCTAACCTGCACACTCTTTCCTATGTTAATCTTATGGAGAATAGGCAAATAATTCTCATGTTTTTGGACTTATTTTAATAAAACTTGTCATATATTAAATTATTGATTTGGAAATTCGCTGAGTACGCAGGTCTGCTGCGACGGGGGTATTTTAAGTTAGTCATAATTGAGGATAAGTACATATCAATATACATATTATTAAGTGCTTTATCGCTTACACACACACACACACACACACACACACATATATATATATATATATATGTATATATAAAATAAAAAATGTATGTATGTATATAAAAGACTAACTTGGAAATAATTAAAAGATGAATGAGAATTTTTGATCTTATATTGTTAGACCTTAATAACATGAAGGTTTTTATACCAAGTTTTGCGGCCAAAAATGTATCTGAAGAACAATAAAATATGCTAACAATTAGGCAAAATCCTTCAAAGTTGCTTTAGCTAATTTATGATATTTTGTATTTGTTATCTACATTAAATTATAGTTGTACTAGCTGACCCGGCGAACTTCGTAACGCCTCACAGTAAACACATGTTAACTTTAAGATTGGCCATGTTCTGAAGTCGGATAGCAATACGGCTTCATTGTGAAAGGTTATATATTCTGGGTCGCAGCATAGTGAATAACAATACTGAAACGATAAAACATATTAATATCATTCCCATAAAACAAATAAATCTGAGTGGATTAATTCACAATTTTCAAATCCAATCCAAACCCAAATGAAACCTAACTGTAATACGGCTTTTATAGGAAAGATATACAACAGCTGATTATTATAATAAACCTAATAATATAAACATTGTAATTATCATATAAACACGTGACTTTAATCAGACAGAAAATAAAAATACAGTGAAACTCGGTTATAACGTCATTGAAGGGACCACACAATTAATGACGTTATAGCCGAGTGACGCTATAAAAGAGGTTACATAATTTTAATTTAAAACCGAGGAAAAATGAAAAACACATTTTTTAGACGAAATTAACACATTTAATGAATGTACTGTACTTCGAAATACACCTATGAGCCGAACTCGCGACACACGTCTGCTATCTTGCGCCCCTCCTCGCACGCTCTTATAACTCACACTTTATCTTTAATCGGCAAAACTTTTCGTTTAACACCTGCCATTATTTTTCAATCCTGTATTCGTTCATAAAAATAATGAAAAACAAACTGTTAAAGACGTACACTCAACTAACGATAGCTGCACGAACTGTAGGTATGCACGGTATCACAGAGTTTTGACGCGATGTGAGACGAGGCGAGATGCCACTGACACTGACCTTGAAGACGGCAACAACTGATGTAGGGTAGTGTGTGGGGGGTAGGTAGGTTGGAAGGGGGGAGGGGTAGGGGAGGTTGGCGGCCAGACATTAATAAAATGCCGTTTCTAAAAATAGAATGGGGTATCTAGCTAAACAATAGCCGCGGCCCTCACTTTGCACCGCCGACCGAACTTTCTCTCTTCTGAATACTATACGTTGCCTTCTTCTCGGCCCGATTATCTTGACGTTATAACCGAGGTCTTGGAAATTACTGACGATATATCCGAGGTTAATTACTATGTAAATACCTATAGTTTGGCGGAACCTAAAAATAAATGACGTTATATCCGAGGTGACGTTATGGCCGAGGCCACAATAACCGAGTTTCACTGTATAAATACATAATCCCCCAAAACCGTAAACTATTAACGTGGTGAATAAAGCTGTTCATTTTTTACAGTACACATTTACTTCATAGTTTAACCTTAATGAATGATTCAGATGGCATTGGATAGTAAAGCATACAGTATTGCTAATGGAAAGTAAACCAATCAGCTGTAGCTAAGAAATCAAATGTTTTCATTGTAGACAATTTGTAAACAAACTTACTCTCCATAAGGTTAACATTAGAAATTAAAAACGCCATAAAATGGAAACTTATGGGGTTTTCGAAAATATTTTTTCACTAAAACCTTCCCGGACACATATAGAGCAACTTCCTAAAATTTCATGGCGATCGGATGAGTAGTTTGGCAACGCATAAAGGACATAAATACATACATACATACAGACATACATTCAATTTTATATATAGAGATTAAATAAATTAGGGTTGAGTCGATTCCAAACATCGATTCTGCTTCTTCGATTCCAAGCGTTCGTTGTTCCGCCAACAATGAACAGTGAAATAAAGAATTATGTTCGTTTTCGACATTGTGGATTGTTATTACGACATCGTCACGATGTCTTAATAAGACACAGTCGTCATTGTTTTGATGAAACTCTGATAAGGAAACCAATCGTCACCCTGCCGACTCAAAATTATCGTTCACTTTCAGTTTATTGTCGTTTATAAAAACCAATATTTCTTTTCAAAGCAATCAGATATCCATATCCGGCTCCGAAACGAAAGTAACACATACCCAATAGATTTCAATAAATATCCGAATAGACCAGTAAATATATTACTGAGAGACCATATAAAAAATGAGCATTAACATTTAAACTTTTGGTTTCACATTACATCGTCAATGCAAAATATCTTTGCTCGAACACAAAAGTGCAGGAAAGTATGATGTAATTTGTATCCTTTTTAAAATAATGCAAGAACATCATAGGTCAGTTCAAGGTTACAACATACCTCGTAATTATTCTTATTTCAGTTACTGACAAACTTCAATGCGAAATTGAATGTCGCCGTCGATGCTGATTATCAGAATACTGTTCATTATATTATTCCGCAAAATGAACTTTTCGGCAAAGCAACGAAGATATGAAATTCTAAGGCAAAGTATATTCATTTTCCATCATAATTATTAATGGGAAAAAATAATAAGCCCATTTAATACTTCTGATTTCATACAAATAATTAGTTTCAATATTTCTATGTAACGGACTATTTTTCTGAATCAGATTCACAAACTACGATATAAGACCAAAGATATCAATTTACTGTAAAGGCCGTCACAATCATTTTGCGGGTATAATTGTATCACAAAAACACTTATGTTGCCCATGTCGTCTGCCGCCATCTGATCATGCATTCGTAATTAATTTTTTGTCTTTGTCAACTGTTGTGCAACAAAGTTTCAGTGGTGAAATACATTAATAATTATTATTTATTATGTTGTCATCAAAATACGAATCATTGAAGGATGATGGGTTGTAATATTCATTTTTTCCTAAATGGCATAATCTCTCCGCTGTTGTCTGTTTTTGTGATTTTTGCAATTTTCATGATTTTACCACTAGCAACGGTTTATATTAATTTGGTTATTTCGTTCAAATTATCTACACATAAGTATTTTTTTTTATTTCACCATTAAATTTTAAGCAAATTTGCATTTTTAATTTTTTTTCACGAATGTTGTCTATGTGTATAAGTATACATTTATTTCATTTCATTTTAGCGAATTTCCCATAGGGAAGAAGCTATTACCGTAGGTCTCATGGTAAGACTTAAGCCCGGGACCATGTTATTTTTTCTTCTTTAGGTCCCTAGAGACCAAAAACAATAGTCGTTAAAATTTTTATATATATATATATATGTATATATATATATATGTGTCTGTGAACACGATAACTCTCGTAAAAATGGTCCCATCGAGACCAAATTTGGTAGAGACGTGTATTCCTACAAATGCTCGGACGAGTTCGTAAACCAGACATATCGGTCAATGGGAACGGGTAGTTTGGGGGGGGTTTTGTACCCCCAAATGGGGTTTTTTGCGTTTTTCACATGTAATTTTTAAAAATTTCTAATTTTATATTTCACTATTAGAATTAGCTTTAAAAACTGCACAATTTAGTTCCTTAAAGTTTTTCTCTATCTCCAACGGTTACCGAGATATTAAAAAATCTAAACACAGTACGTTGTATTGTGACGCTCCAATGTTAATCTTATGGAGGATAGGGAAAAATTAATATTTCCCATATTAATCAGTATTTTTGGATAAAATTTGATATTAAGCTTCATGTGGTTGAGATCTATCCATTTATGCTTAAAAATCATAGTTTATGTGTTTATCATAGCAGCAAACCTGCATACTATTTTCCCATATTAATCATATAGGGAACAGGCAAACTCCTTTATTTATGAACAGATGTTGATGAGAGTTGGTTTAAATGTTAAGATAAAAATTATTTATGGTAGAAATGACTACTTTCAGTGTTCCTCACAGCAGCAAACCTGCACACTCTTTTCCATGTTAATCTTATGAAGAATAAGCAAATAATTCTCATGTTTATGGACAGATTTTTATAAAACTTGTCATATATTATTATTATATTATTGATTTGGAAATTCGCTGAGTACGCAGGTCTGCTGCAACGGGGGTATTTCACTTCATTTTATTACTGAACAGAATTATATATCTTAACTACTAAATAATAAAGATTTTTTAAAGGCTTGCAAATCCCTATAAAACTGGTGACACTGGAAAAAATACATACTGGACACTTGTAGGGTTTATGCGTTATATTTGTTGGCGGAGGTCAAATCAATACCTGGAATCGTTGGAATCAGAATCACGAATCGGGAATCAATTTTAAAGAATCGGCATCGGAATCAAAAAATTTGGAATCGACCCAACCCTAAAATTAATAATGATTATAACGCTTACCATTGTTTGGTATTCAGGAGGAAATAGGTGTTAGCCCAATTGCAACACCACACCCGAACCAGCAACAACGTAACTCACAGACGCCGTTTCGCACCCCTAAGTCTGTCCGTCGAGGCAAACCTGTCTCAGATCAGCGGATCCTGGGAACACCTGACTACCTAGCGCCAGAGATACTTTTACGACAGGGAGATGGTAAAAAGACACTTTTTTACTTTTTTCTACCTATATAATTCAGTGTGTCCATCTTTTGGTAAGTTTGGTGAGGGTGAATTATGGTCAGTGAAGGTCCGAGAAATAGCCAAAAATGTTGAAAGTCAGTAAAATACACCTCAATGGTAGATTTCAAGAGACTTTTCAATGCTCTAATCGGCCGTTACCCTGACTATTGCAAAATTGTTCACGATTTTTTTTATAAATATATGATAGTTTAATTTATTGTTGTACATTTGTGCTTGAAATATTTTTAATCGTCAATCTTTTTTATTTTTTTGTTTTAGGATGTTGATTAGTTGCTAGTAGTGAAATGTCTGAGAGTTTAGTGGTTGGATAGACTTAGTAGTAAGTAATACAACATTGGCTTATTGTATAGTCTGTCGCAAGTCATTCAAGCTCACTAACATGGGGAAACAAGTTGTTGTATCACATTCTAAAGTAAAGCACCTAACCATTTAAAATGTTTGCAGATTAAAAATTCCCAGCCTACAATATACTTTTTTAACAAAAAATGTGTCCGTGCCTACATCATCAGAATATGTACATCCTGTACCTTGGTACATCAGGTGTGTACTCCAGGTACACCATATCCAATATTTTGTAATCAAGGAGTTTCTGAAATGAGTTTAAAAGCTTTTAGTATTAATGAATGTACTGGAGCAATATGTGCAGTGGGCTCTTGAAGTTGTCTCTGGATAAATGCCACTTGTATGAAAAGTCATTCTTGTGATGAAATGTCAGCTGCATTTAAAAGGATGTTTCCGGATAGCAAAATTGCTAAGAGTATTAGTATGGAGAAAACTAAGGCTTCTTACTTAATAAATCATGGACTTGCCTCATATATTTAGGAAGTGCTGCGAAAACATAAATTCAAAATATTAGGACTAACTATTATCTCACTACTTGACAGATTTGAGTAGTAGAAATGTGGAAAAAGGTTATTGCTTCTATTTACTCAAATTTAAAAAGTTAATAAAGTTATAATATTTTCTACATCTGTACATCAAACTCAATTTTGTCAAAACACTCGTGATACCCCACTTCACTTACTGTAGCTCTATGATCAATGATATGACTGTGACCCTCTGTGTATATGTTGAAAAGGTCTCAGAACTGTTTTTTGAGATTTGTTTTTGATATTAAGCATGATGAACATTGAGTTAACTAGTTTCAAAACCAGATAAGTCAAATTTTTTCCAAAATTTAGGTAAAGTTAATTTCTGGTACAGTCTACAACAGGCAATTTTTTTACCATCAAAACCAAATACATCTTACAGTTATTTCATCCAGTATCTCAAGTTTGGTTTCAAAATTTATTAATTGATTGGATTGATTCTATTGCAATCATTCCATTACAAGCAGATAGATAATCTGCTTCTTGCAACTATCTGCTTATAATGGAGTGGATGCCATGGAATCTCTCTAATATATAATAAGGGGTTATTTAACTCCTAATTGATGCTAAATTATTAAAATTAAATGATTAAATACTAGTCAAAACTCATAATTACATAGTTCCATAGTTACATACATAATACAAAATAGTTCAAGAATATCACACTTTTCTGCTTCATTATTACTCATACCTTAACATAGGACTACTGTGTACAACAGAGCTTTTGTTGTTACTGGCTGTTGCCTTTAAAATAGCTTACCGCTACCATTCAAGGCTATTAACAACCATATCTGGTTTGTGGCAGCAGTGAAAAATAGATAGCTTCAGCTGGCTTGCCCTAGGGTGTTCGTGTTTAATAGGATCATTGTTGGATGTATGTCGAGTGAATGTTTTTGATGAAGTTTATTTTGTAAATATCAAGTTTTTATCAATTCCACTTTTACATTATTTTTATACTCATTTATACTTATTGTCTTCACGTTAAGTGTGAGAAAGGGCCATGTGGCCTTGACTATGCATGGTTAAATAAAGAATTGTTCATTTCTTTTCAAAAAGAGATCCAATATTGTTCTGACTATGTAGTATCTTTAGACGAGTCCTTAACCCTACAATAGGCGTGCAGGCTACAGTTGTAGCCCAGTGTTGTGCCACAGTTAGCTGCTGTTTGTCATTCCTTCTGCATACTCACTGTGTTGTTAGCCTTGACAGACTGATCATGTCCGTGTTGTTTGCTGTTGAAGTTGTTTGGGCTACATTTGTAGCCTGCGCGACCTAAAGTGATATGAGTGGCCAACAACGTTGTTGGTTGTCTGAAGTAGAGGTGTGCGGATAGTGAATTATTTTTTCGGATCGGATTCGGATCGGATAGCTCAGATTCGGATCGGATAGTTTGGGTTCGGATCGGATAGTTTTCGGATTCGGATACTCGCAATAAAAAAGTGAAATCAGACTTATCTAAGAATAAATTAGGAAAAAATCAATAAAATGTTATCAAAATTATTAAATGGTTAACTTACATAAAAAATCATAAATTCTTCATAGTATGAACAACAAAACTAAAATTTTTACTTCACTGCATTTAAAATTAATAATAATAATATTCCATCAATAAATACAAATTTACAAAATAACAATTACCAGTAACAAATTTTAATATGGCGTAATTCACAAATTAAATCGACAGAAACCTTATAATTCGCCTTTAAATGACATCAACTTTCTACTAATTCATCAATTCATTCTACTAATAATCAACTAATTCTCAATTTTATTTCACGATTCAATTATTTTATTTATTACAATGATAAAAACAAATCACCATTAACAAAGAATTAAGATTTGACAGACGCCGTTGGCTCGATGCCATCGGCTATCTGCCTATCGACAGTCGACAGTGCAGCTGCTATCAGTGCTATCAAACAAAGGCCTGTGCGCAGGCGAAGAGTTGGAATATTTGGCAGATAAAATACCCCGATCGGCTGTGTAACAATATTGAAACCCGTGAAATTATGGTACCTCGTCGTAATCAAGTTAGTTATTCATCTTAAAATTATCTAAAAATGTAAAACTAATAACGCTTAAATTCATTTAACAAAGATAAATTTAGATTGAAAACAAGTGGAAAATTTGTTGGTTATGTGAACACTGAACGACGAAATAGGCCAAATATAAATTTGGCAACACTTTATCGTATTGCTCAAACCCGGAGTAGTTGAGAATGCGATAACTAAACAATTGATCGTCTACGTAGACGATCAGAATGAAGTACAGTAGAACCTCGATTAACCGTCACCCTCGGGACCGGGACCATGACGGATAACCGAATAGACGGATAACAGAAATAATAATAGCGCCGATACAACTTAGCACCTAGACAGTGTTTGGCGTGGCAACATCACAATTCACTGCCTTGCATGTTATAACGGCGCTATTGTAAGTCCTAATTAATTCTCATGATTACTGCGCAGTACTTAATGTGAATTCATTTTAAATGAGAAAAAACAAAACTGCGCCAGTTCAAGTGAAAAATACTTTATTAAGAAAACAATGAAATATCAATTGCACATGTACGTACTTTTACTCTCAAAACTTCCGTTACCGGTATTTAGTTTTTAAAATATTCCGTCATTTTCTTTTGTTTCTATCCCCGTCGAGCTTTTCAGGCGGTCATGTTCCTAATTTTCCCGAGAAGAAGCACCAGCGTTTAATAATTAATTGTTTATTGTCGAGTCCCAAAACTACACGTTTCCGTTTCTCAGCCACAACAGAAGAGAATGCACTACGTAAAAACAGCACTGTCAACAATAAACAATAAAGCACGTAAAACGCTAGAAGGCATTGCACTCGAAATCGGCAATAACTTCAGTTCACTGTAGTAAGCCACGCACCATACTGAACTGAAATGAAACAGTAGCAGTAGAATGCAGAAGACAGTGTAAGGGATTAACCAGCTGGGTCACTACCCTTGCCGCCTATGATTCACGTACAGGTACAGTACAGGTGTACAGTACAGTTGTCTCAACTCATCATAGAGCCTCAACAGACGATCTGGCTCGGCGCTGACGCATAATTCTTTTTGTGCTAGTGGGGTGGCGGTTAATAGAGACTGACGGTTAAAAGGGTGACGGTTAATCGAGGTTCTACTGTACCTAGTATTATTTTTGCCGGAAACCCCGTCGCAAAACGAGCTATTATGATGGTTTGTTACCAGTAACATTAAATCAACAATTCAAGTTTTTTCGTAGCCGAAATGAAATTTTATATGGAACAAAATCAAACCGTAATCTGATACTCGGTGCAACTATCGATGACGCTATGCTTTGTATTTCAAAATGCAATATCGTGTTGAACTTACGGTTACTTAAATGCGTAGTTGAAGAATCGAATAATCATACCGCATCCTCTGACCGCCCAATGACATTCTTACATTCCAATTGGAAATGAATTGCGTAATTTCGTCATCTGCGGTCGTCATTCGAATCGCTTTAAGTGTATCGCGTCTACCAGTCAACGACATTGTTTTGATGAAAGACTACGTAATTTTGTCGTCTTATCAAGGTTTAAGCAAAAATTATTCCAGCTTCGCGGGTATTAACTCGACGAAAATCTCGTTGTTTTAGTTCAAATTGCTGTATTATACAGTCTATCCGAAAATTCGGATATTTATTGGATCGGATCAGATACCTTAAATACATTCGGATCGGTTTCCGATATCCGATCCGATCCGAATCCGAACCGAATTTTCGGATATCCGCACACCTCTAGTCTGAAGCTAATAGTTTGGATGTAACTTAATTGATAACGTTAATTAAGTTAAGGTAATCATTTTTACTTAAGTTAGCATGATTATCACAAGAATGATGAAACAAGAGGGAATTTGAGAAAACTTAAGATCACCGTCACTGTCTAAAACCATACGAAAGTCTACATACGAGTCTGACATCTTCAAGATATGGGTAAAATACAATGAAACACTAGGTCAAAGCAAATGGGCATGTTTTTTATTTACTCAACATCAATGCTCTAAATGTGTACAACGGTAGCCTAACCAACGTGAAGGTTCTCCTTTGCCAAGAAGTGAGTTCATCATAAACATCACCTGGGAAATTATTGTCCTGAAATAAGAGAAAGGGTCAAGATTTCTTGTTTGCCAGTTGAGCTGAGACATAGGGGATACAACTTTTAGAATTAAAGATCCCCAGATAGAATGCACTCCTATTGAAGTTGCACGGTCACTGATACCAGTGCGGAAGAGAGAGAGATACAGGTCAATGAGGAAATGCTGTCAAAAATGAGGACACAAGATTTGCCCTAATCATTCTCTACTAGTGTGTGACTTATGTATAATGAAAACCATTAAAAACAAGGACAATGCTGTATAATTACAGCATACATTATGTAAGTAAATCAATGATTTTTAAATATTGCAAAAAGTGTATTTTTTTCTTACAAACATTTATTGCAGAGCCTATTGTATAAAAATCAGGGCTATTTGTACTCAGTTGTAAATTTAACAAGTGTATTATCTAAAGTAATAGCTTTGTTTTATAGATTAATTAATTTTTTTTATTTTTGAGCTCTGAAAGTTCGTAGTTTTTCATTGTATAAAAACAGAAGAACACAATAATATTTTTTGTAATAAAAATTAAAGTAGAATTTGAAAAAAAATTAAAATACAGTCGACTCCCTCTAATGCGGACACCTCAGGACAGAACCCCTGTCCGGATTTAAAATATTCTGGATCATCCGGTGGTTATATATATATAAATTACAACCTTTATTAGAGTAAAGTATCTACATAAATCATATTTTAAGACTATTTTAAAGCATACTTTCTCAAGCATTACAAGTTTTTGTTTCCTGGATTGTAGTTTTTTGTGACTTGATAAATTAAATTGTGTCACAATAAATAGGAATGAACATGAAATTATAAAGCACCACAAATTGAACCTTTAAAGATTTATTTTAAAGTAAGAAGAAACAGAACTCTCAAATTTTTTATTAATAAGATTATCTCAAACATATTTACTGTAACCTAAGAAGAATAAAAATCTTGGCTTTACAACACTAAACATATTGGAAATCTATTATTTTTTTCTGCTATTTCGGTTAAACTGTTTTCTTGAACGCACGATCATGCCATTTCTCAAAAACAACACAACCCCAGCTGATCTATTGCTCAATGTAACGCAACTAACTGCAACTGCATAGAGCAACTGGCGACGTTGTTACCAGTTAAAGTTCTGCCCTCCCATCCGCATAAGTCAGAATTCCTACACCGACGTTGCCATTTCCCGCTTCACTGAAGATCTGCATCGAAGGCAATATTGTCAACTGAACTGATGTTTATGATGTTATATACAGTAAAACCTCGTTAATCCGGACCCCATTAATACGGACTTCGCTTAATCCGGACAGCCATTGGATCGCAGTTTTAATGCGCAGAACGCTGATTAGTATCATGCGATCGTCACCGTACGACTGCGCCCGGCGATGTGAGTGCGGGCGGTCACAGCGCAAGGCGTACTTGCCGTTACCATGGTTACAGTGGTACTGTCAGCCAATAGTAGCTCAGTCACATGATTGTGTTTCTCCTGCTCGTGTCAGGCCGTCAGTTGTCAGTTGCTCCACAGAGGTCAATTGCACTGCACGTTTTAGTTGCGTTGTTTAATTGTGAAATTAACACAAAAGAAAGGCAAATAAAGTTCAACTCCTTCTTCAAACCAGTTCAGTCACTTGAGGACGAACCTCAACCCTCAAGTTCAAAGTAATTTTGTCTTTTTTCGTTGTCTCATTTTTTGGATGGACGTAAATACCAAGTGTATATTTTTGTTCAAATGTAACTACTGTATGTATTGTTTGTACAATATGTATTTTTATATTCAGAATATACATACTATTAAGTTTATCTGCAAAAGGTGTTTCATTATATACAAAAATCACTGTCTTTCTTCGTTTAGGATTATTTGTTTTAATCCGGACTTTCATTAATCCGGACGACTTGGAGCCCCAATTAGTCCGGATTAACGAGGTTTTACTGTATTTATATTTAGTCCATAAATAAACTAACACAGCAAATCCGGTTGATTTATGCCATGCAAAACGCGACCGTGCACTGATGACTCATTTCCAAGAAGTAGTTCGGACTATCCGGCGTCCGAACCATCCGAGTCCAGACTAGAGGGAGTCAACTATCGGCTAATGTCGGCTTGAGGGCTAATCTGTATGATGATGTGTTCATCATAAAACACAGAATGTTCTATAAGACAAATTTAAGTTGGCGGCCATATTGAAAAATGGCGTTATTTTTGTAATAAACCGAAATTTAAAAAATTCAATGTAGGTAGTTACAATTTTTCCCCCTATCTCTTATAACTTTTGAATAAAACAACTGGCACGCTTACACCGAAAACTTGCCCTCGCCGACATTTTACAGCTTTAACCATTATCTTGAAAACGGTTAGGTTTATTGAAAAATGCACAAGAATAAAATTGTCTTAAAATTACATTTTATACCGGAATACATTGTAAAATATAGGGTGTTCCATAAGAAAAATTAAAGTTTGCAGCCATATTGGAAAAATGGCGGGAAAATTAATTTTTTCAAGACAAAAAAAATTTTTTAAATAAAAAATCCATGGTAGTTACAATATAAGATTTTTGGATATCTCTTATAGTTTTCGAATAAAACAGCTGGCACACTTATATCAATCACCCTGTATATATATATATATATATATATATGTGTGTGTGTGTGTGTGTGTGTGTGTGTGTGTGTGTGTGTGAACACGATAACTCTCGTAAAAATGGTCCGATCGAGACCAAATTTGGTAGAGATGTATGTTCCTGCATTTGCTTGGACGAGTTCGTAAACCAGACATATCGGACAATCGCAACGGGTAGTTCCCCCAAACTACCCGTTTGTGACTGTTGTAACCCCCCCAGGTTTTGTACCCCAAAAATGGGTTTTTTGCGTTTTGCCCATGTAATTTAAAAAAATTTCAAATTTTATCTTTCACTATCAGAATCACCTTAAAAAACTACACAATTTAGTTCCTTGATTTTTTTCTCTATCTCCAACGGTCTGCCCATTTATGCTTAAAAATCATAGTTTATGTGTTTATCATGGCAGCTAACCTGCATTCTCTTTTCCCATGTTAATCATATAGAGTTTGGGTAAACTCTTTTATTTGTGGACAGATGTTGATGAAACTTGATATAAATGGTCAAATATAAATTGTTTATGCTAGAAACACCTTTCAGTGTTCCTCACTGCAGCAAACCTGTATACTCTTTCCCATGTTAATCTTATGGAGAGTAGGCAAATAATACTCATATTTATTGACAGATAATGATAAAACTTGTCATATGATATTGTTATTATGTTATTGATTTGGAAATTCGCTGAGTACACAAGTCTGCTGCGAAGGGGGTATTTTTATTTGCTTATAACATTTTATAATTTAATACAATTAATTAGTAATCAATTTTTATCATTTAAAAATATCTACACTTTCAACTTTTATGATCAATTTAATATGAATGAAACATTTGAAATATCTTCGTTTCTTTGCACATTTTTTTAGGTGCCAGTGTGGACTGGTGGGCTTTGGGAGTCTGCATGTACGAGTTTATGACAGGAGTTTTACCTTTCAATGATGAAACTCCACAAGCTGTTTTCAAAAATATATTGAAAAGAGGTAAGTAGATCATTTATTATTTGGTAAATGTAGACTTGTAAAACGTACAATCTTAGCACAAGCCTGTATCCATCGTTTAAAACTTGTACCATTTTAGCGAATTTTCCATAGGAAAGAATCTATTACCATAGGTCTCATGGTAAGACTTAAGCTCGGGCCCATGTTATTTTTCTGTCATTAGGTACTTAGAGACCAAAAACCATAGTCGTTATATATATATATATTAAATCTCGTAAAATACAGACTCTGAAATACAGGATACTTACACAGATAATACAAATATTTACAGCTTGACATGACTCGCCAATATTAAGAATACAACTGATCTATCTCAACATATGATTTGGTTAAAAGCCACTTTTCTTAAAAGCCAAAGATTTCTTAAAAGAACTGATTGACCTACCCTGTTTTACAGAAACAGGAATGATATTAAAAAAATTTAGATGATAAATAAATAAAACACTTTTTAAACAAGGTACAGTTTGGTTTCGATAAACGTAGAATGTTATGTGCAGTTTGTCTGGTTGAATAATTGTGAATATTATCCACTGTTAGACCTGCATTACCGCTTAATTTGAAAAATATTGTCAATACTTTAAAAATATATAAATATCTGAAGGGAAGGATATCATGACTCACAAATAAAGGTAGAGAATGACAATAAAAATTTGCATTACATATTAATCTGACAAATTTTAATTGTAAAGTTATTACGGATTTTAAATTTGACACAAGGCACCACCATACAAAGAAATTCCATATTCAAGCTTGGAATTGATTAAAGAGTAGTAAACCTGTTTTAAGATGGGAAGAGGACAGTAAAATTTGAGGTGGAAAAAAGATCTAAGCGAGAAACGTAATGAATTCTTTAAACTAGATACATGCATCTTCCATGTTAGATTATCATCCAAAAATACACCAAAGTATTTGGTAACATTACATTGTTTTATAGAATCACATAAGCAACTAATTTTATCACAATTTGTTTTATGGAAAATTAAAGGTGCATTAAAAACATTAGACTGGATAAAGAAAAATTATTGATAAAGATTGTTTTAGAAACATTTAGACACAGTTTGTTGTAACTGAACCAAAGTGATATTTTATCTATATCATCCTGTATTATGTGATGAAGCTCCCCTAGTTCAAGAGCAAAACATGGTTGATAGTATCAAATGCCTTACTAATATCTAAGAACAAACCAGCTGTTTTATTACGAGTTGTGCTATTTAAGTTTCTGTAAATATTTGTCATGAAGTGTTGAAGTGCTAACTCTGTACTCAGGCCTTCTCTAAAACCAAACTGATTCGGCGAAAAAAATCTATTGTTATCTAAAAATCTAATGAGTCTATTTTTTACCAATTTTTCTAGTAATTTTGAAAGCACAGGAAGCAGTGATATTGTATGGTAGTTCTCTTCGTTACACTTGTCTCCTTTCTTAAATATAGGAACTACTGTGGCAATTTTTAAGATATCGGGGAAAAAACCTCTAGTAATACTTAAATTGAACAATTCTGTTAAAACTGGTGTGATCTCAGCACATATATTTCGAATAAGAGCTGCAGAAAGGAACTCATCACCTGTAATTTTGTGAGGGGAAAGAGTACTAATCAACTTTGCTACTTCATGCTCAGTGATGGAACTAAAAAAATAGAATTTAAGTTATTCACTGTCTTAAAAAATTGGGAATAGACGGACTGACTTTGAGGAGAGGGATCTTCACATGAGGCTGCAACTCTTTCAGGAACTTGAATGAAATATTCATTAAAAATATTGGCGATATCACTATCACTACTAATAAGAGAACCCTCCTTCTTAAGCAATATATCAGGATTTTTTGAACCTTGGCCTTTTATAATGCTGTTTATTACTCGCCATTGCTTCCTACTATCCTTAAAGTTTTGCTCTATCTCAAACGGTTGCCGAGATATTAAAAAATCTATACACAGTATGTTGTATTTTGGGGCTACAATATTAATGTTATGGAAGATTAGGAGAAATCAATATTTCACTTATCGATCAATATTTTTGGATGAAACTTCATATTTATCTTCTTTGGTTGATTGAGATCAATCCATTTAAGTTTAAAAATCATAGTTTATTTGTTTATCATGGCAGCTAACCAGCATACTCTTTTCCATGTTAATCATATAGAGAATAGGTGAATAGGGTGGGCTGAAAAAAAAATATTTTTTTTTCTTAATGCTATACCGAAAAAAACTTGTCTCTATGATGGGTTATCAAAATGCAACTAAGAAATAAAATCCACACCTAACCTCCAGCTAGCGCATTACACTTGAAATTTCAAAATTTCACTCAAATCATAGGATTTTTATGATTTTTTTTTTAGATACTTTTTTGAAAGTATCTAAATACCTGCATATTGGACTGCTATAGTAATATTACGTTAGAGCAGAGTCTTGAAAATACAATACGTAATTGCAGAAGTTTAACTGTATTAATCTGAGGTAGCGCAATAGTCATTACAATGACACATTTTCGAGTCAAATGCGGGAAGACGGCTGCGTGTTCGGGCGATGACCCGGCGGCCGTGCCGGGCTCCCCCACTCTTTCTCTCCACACACCCACAATGCACTTCGCGGGGAGATTGTGAGACGGCCTGTCACTCTGCAGTTTACGTCTGTATACGATTCTAGAATCACGTTTAGCTGCTGTGAGTTGATGTTGTAAATTATGTTTATAATTTTTGAGTAAGTTTATTGTGCGTGATGGCCGTTGTAAAGAAAGTAACTCGGAGTGACTTTGATTGTCCATTGTTTGGCTGTCCTAGGGAGTTGCCTGTGAATAAGCTTCCAAATTACCAAGATGTTATTAGGAGCTGTTTTCATGAACAGTATGTACTAACATTAGAAAGTAACAAGCCTGTTAGTTTCTCTCAAATATCAAATATTGTTGCTCCAAAAGTAAAAGCAGTCTTTGACAAAGCATCAATACCAACAGTGACGCCTTACAGAATCGTTCAGTTAATAAACTCATACCATGATAGCTACCGTAATCTAATGAAGTCCTTTAAGCATGACAAGGAAAAAGAGAAGTGCAAACAAAAAATTGAGGATTTCAAGCAAAAGGCTTTATCACTATTTGATGTATCTGCATGTAAATGTAAAATAAGATACTCATGCAACTGCAAAAAAGTCCCTGAGATCTGTGAGTGCCCTTTGTTGATTTCATGTAAATGTGAAAAAGACAAAAAGATTCCGGAGCTTGAACTTAAGTTTATATATTTCCAAAGATATCTTGGACAAGGTAAAATTGGAAATGTAGACAAGAAGGAGTCAAAAAAAATAATCAAAAGACTGCAACGTAAGGAAATAAAAAATCGGGTTGTGTCGTCTAACATTCCACCAGTTTCATATTGCCAGCCTTCATGTTCTAAGAATGTGACGGAGTCAAACATAGATCCAGACAAAATCTTAATGGAAAAAGAAAAGTCTGATGATTCTGATGACGACTACATTCCGATTCTGAGTTCTACTAAACAGCAGTGGCAAATGTGCATACAATTAAAAAATACAGTATTGGCAAGTGACCGATTAGGGGTTTCGGACAGGGCAACAGCTGCTATTGCCTCCAGCGTACTACATGACCTTGGTCTTGCAACTAAAGAGGACAGTTCCCTCATAATAGATAAAAACAAGGTTAGAAGGGAAAAACAATCATTCAGATCAAATCTCCAAGATAGCATAAAAAATGAGCCGATTGTATTTCAAGGGCTATATTTTGATGGTCGAAAGGATATCACTTTGAAGATTGACAAACTCAATCAAAAGTGTTTCAGAAGAACTGTTAAAGAGGAACACTACTCTATCATTCAGGAACCTGGCTCAATTTATGTTGGCCATGTATCACCAACTACTGGAACTTCAAAGGACATTGCCAGTGCTGTCTTGGACTATTTACAAGAGCAAAGTTTTTCGCTGGATGAGCTTGATGTGATTGGATGTGATGGTACTGTCACAAACACAGGGTGGAAAACTGGTGTAATTCGCAAAATCGAAGAGAAAATTAAAAGACCACTGCAGTGGGGAGTTTGCCTTTTGCACCTAAATGAATTACCGTTTAGGCACTTGTTTCAAACTTTGGATGGTGAAACGACTGGTCCTAATTCTTTTAGTGGTTATATTGGCTCGAAACTCAAAAATTGTGAAAAACTTCCAGTTGTGCAGTTTCAAAGCATTGACTGTGACATACCGGAAATTGATAGAAAAATCTTAAGTAAAGACCAACAGTATCTTCTGGACATAAGTTCGGCTATAAAATCAGGCACCTGCTTGGTAGACTTGGCAGTTCGTGAACCAGGTCCTATTTCTCATTCTCGATGGCTGACAACAGCAAACAGAGTACTTCGTCTCTATTTAAGTGTTGAGAATCCATCTGAAGAACATCAAACTTTGGTACAATTTATACTTAAATCATACATGCCTGTATGGTTTAAGATTAAAAAAAGTAAATACCTTACCGATGGACCAAAACATGTTTTTGATATAATAACATCATCAAGATTCCTGCCAGAAAACTTGATTAAGGTGGTTGATCCTGTGATCGAAAGAACTGTTAACTGTGTACCAAAACTACACTACTTAGTTAGATCAACAGAAACATAACCTCTGTAACACACAAAAACCAAACAGACAACCGGCGAGCGGCAATCAACTGTCAATTCGCCACAAATGTTACTCTGCGCATACGCGGACGCCGTCCCAAGACTTCCATAAGAGATATGCTTAGACGCGTCATAGCACCAGCAACCTCCACCACTACCTCTCCCCATATAAATGCATTGTGATGGATTCGGACGTTCTGGCGAGCGCCCCACGGCTACAAATACGAACTTTTCGCACTATTTTTGTATGTTTCCCCCCATAATTTTGGTATACAACCGTTGAAACATTTTGGTTGGTTGGATCTATAGTTATAACTAAATAAGTATTTAATTATTTTTTTCCTTCTTCAAATCTTTGGGGGGGGCGAGAGTCTTTATAGGTGAGCCGCCACTGTTCTTTCGGGTCAGTGGGGGTCAGTGGGAATGTTAAGGGATGCGGACAGTTTAGTTTGTCTGTGTGGGATGGTTGAGTGTTTAGTAGCATTCTGCTTTGCTTCAAAGTTTTTTCTGCTACCAGCACAAAGAAGGTATTAAAGCTTTCTGCTATTTTACGCGGGCTGTCAATGGTAATGTTGTATATTTTGATTTTACAATGACTTCCTCCGAGAGATTTTGCCTTGCGCTCCCTGTTAATCACACCCCATACAGCTTTTGTTTTGTTGTCTGCTTCACTAATGCAGCTAGTGTTGAAGTCTTAGCGTTGTGCTCATAGTTTCTTGTCATATATCTTCTTCATAGTTATCATTGTTTCTCTGTTAGTATTGTTTCCAATCGGTTGTTTCAAATCTGTTGAGAGCCCTGATGCATTTGCCCTTTAGCACCCGTACTTCAGGGTTATTACAGAGTTTAAGTCTCTGATTATTCCTGGTTTTGAGGTCTTTAATTGGGTATGCTATGTTCAGGGCTGCACCAACTATGGCTTGAAAACTGTTGTAAGCGGTTTCAGAGTCAGGAATAGACAGGCTGCCAGTTAAAGAAGATCAATGAATGAATGTTATAAAGAATGATTAACAGCGGTCCCAACACAGACCCTTGTGGAACCCCAGCAAGGGCCTCTTTAAAATTTGAAATTTGTTTAATAATACAGGCCTTACTGGAATCCAGAAGTGCCACACTGAGATAACAACCAGACTCAAAAGTATCCAAGATACCACACAGATCTGAAACCACAGACTCCACAGCCAAAGTTGTTGAAAGGCCAGGACTAAATCCAAACTGCTTATTGTTTAAAATATTATTAAAATTCAGAAATAAAACTGCACTTTCACACAAGATTCAAATATCTTTGAATAAACTGGCACCATTGAAATAGGTCTATAATTTAAAATGAGGAATTTATCATCCTTTTTATAAAGGGGAATAGTTTTACTGACTTTTAAGCAATTTGGAAAAGTTGAGCTGAGTAGGACCATATTTATTAGATGTGTTAGCGTTTCAATAATGTAAGAGCAATGAATTTTATGATTTTGTTGACAGCCCATAGGTATTTTCACTGTTTCATGAGTTGAGAGATCTTATTATTTTCATCACATTGTCCATAGTTACCAATTTCCACAAAAATGTATCCTGAGAATGAACACCATTGTTTAAAAAATTAGAGAAATCTAACTCACTACTCTGTTCATCAAGAGTTTTTTCTATGACTTTTTTACCAAAATTTATATAATGGTTGTTAAAGCCGTCTACTGAAAATGGTGGATCAGTGTTATTGTTTTTGAATAACAAGCCACTTTCTGATTTTATTACCTGCCAAGCAGCCTTACACGTATTATCTGAACTATTGATAAATTTCTCATTATGTTTTATTTTGGCCCCTCTAATTTTACGTTTATATTCTTTCCTACATAATGACAGTGTTTTCTTTAATTCATCATGACAATCTAAATCAGGTACTTTTATTAAATCTGCAAAAAAAAATGGTATTTCGCATTTTGTTTAAAGACTCGTCAAACCATTTATTTTTTATTTAACTTTTATAATCGTGTCATATTTTCTTAGATATTATAGGACAGTTCAAATTAAACAAATAAACCACAGTGTCTAGGACAAATTCAAAAGCAATATTGACATCAAAAATTTATAAACACGTTCCCAATCTGTGTTATATAAACTCAAACATATCAAGAGTTTCTTTATTAAGTTTCCTAAAATAAATTCCCTTTAACAAATTCAATGCAGGATTTTTGAGTAAAAGTTTAAAAAATAAAATCGGATGATCAGATATTTTGCCATTCCAAATCTTGTATTCACATTCATTTTGATTAGTATTTGTTGCAATGTTGTCAATACATTTATCTCCTTTGGTCGGGTATTTAAAAACATGATATAAATTAAAAGATTTCATAATGTTTACTAATGATTTGATACCAGTTTTATTCTTTTAAAAGTCGACATTAAAATCGGCCCCTAGTACAATTAATTTTACTAAAAGGTTTTTTTGATAAAATAAATGTCAGAAGATTTTCTAAAAGGTCAAAATTATTACTACTTAATATTATATTTAGATTTTCAAACATTAAATAAGAGGATGTGTAAAATAAATTATATGACTATTTTTTAAAAATAATTTTTTTTGTTCACAGTTAATTTTGAAAGCAAATAAAAATACAATAATTATATTCATTCATTCAAATGGGCATATTCTCCCAAGGCGCTTCAGCCGGGGCTTTTTGCGCACCCCTGAAAATTCTCTTTCCTGGACAATCAGGAATCTTCTAAAAGAAGAGACCTAGAAAACTGCAGCAACCTGTCGACAAGCTCGTCAGGAGGCAGAAAACTACCCCTTACTAAATTGCCTAGAGTGGAGGACCTCACCTCTGCCAGCCCTATACAACCAAAGAGTAGATGATCCGCAGTTTCCTCCTGCAGATAACATTTCCTAACAGAGGGTCGCCGTTGAAGACCCCCCGTGCATAGTTGATGCTTCCTCAGATTACTGTGACCAGTTATGATACCTGTGACAAGTTTGGCATCCTTCCTGCCAAGTTTCAGGAACCTCTATGCAACCTGAGGAGATGAAGAACAAAGATTAAGCTTACTTACTCTATGCAGGGAAAGTTCAGCCCATATTTTCTTTTGACAATCCCTAGCCCAGGAATTGATAGTCTGGGAAGCCGCAGCGCGGGAAATACCACAAAAGGGTTGAGGACCAAAAACGGGGGATGATGCAGCCCTATTGGCCAGACCGTCCGCTACTTCGTTACCATCCACCCCAGGGTGCCGTGGAACCCAACAAAGGCTGACTTCATTGTGTCTGCCTACACAGGACACAAGCTTAAAACAGTCCTACACAACACTAGAGTTGAACTCAACCGAGACCAA
Organism: Nephotettix cincticeps; assembly: GCA_023375725.1. Taxonomy (NCBI): domain Eukaryota; kingdom Metazoa; phylum Arthropoda; class Insecta; order Hemiptera; family Cicadellidae; genus Nephotettix; species Nephotettix cincticeps. Next base: position 89,727,836 of record CM041786.1, on the reverse strand, counting down.
AGCTCTAAGAGCCGCCTGACTGTCAGAGAAAATTTTGATAGAAAGGCCCTCATAACCCAGCATCAAAATGTGTCTGGCACATTCCATAATGGCAGTGATCTTGGCCTTGAAAACAGTGGGGAAAGTCCCCATGGATATACCTGACCATTCGTTGTCCTGGACCCCGAAGATGCCTTCTCCTGTGCCCCGACTACTCTTGGACCCATCAGTGTACCACTCCCGGTCACAGGGTGGTAGTGGGCAGGATCCATCCTTCCATTCGGAAAGAGAACTCTGAAAGACCTGCCAAAAGAGAAAGTTCTCGGAAGATAATCAGAGGGCATACCTAAAATGTCGCTTCGAACTATCCCTGAAATTCTGGTGGCCATGTAATTCATCTGGCCTATTCCAGAGGCCCTCTCCACAGAGGCGATGTGCACCCATTCTGGCAATCATTCTGATGATTGACTATGGGCAAAAAATCAAGCAAACAGTCAAGAGTGGCCAGGAGTGCTGCTGATCGCCCCTGTGATCAGGAGACATGCCAGCCACTGAACGGCTGCCAGCCTCTTCACAGCAACACCTGAGTCCATCTTGCTCCACCAAACCAAAGACACATACGTCATAGTTGGTCTTAATTACTGAAACATAAGAGCCAATACATTAGCCCTAGTTTCAGTCCCCATGCTGCACCGACCATACACCTGCATGCAAACAGAGACCACTTACCCTGGTCAATAACCCGTTGTAAGTGAGGTTCCCAGCAAAGTGTCCCACCCAGCATGATCCCAAGATACTACACCTGGTTTTGCAGGTTGATTAAACTCCCCTGTAGTTTTAGCAGACCAACCCCGGTCAGCTTTTTCCTCTTGGTGAATGGTGCAGCAACCACTTAAGAGGGATTCACAGATAGACCGACCTCATTGCACCAACCATCCACAAGCCTTAGTGCAGAGTTCATGAGGTCAGTGACTGTACTATTAAACCTACTTATCACAAGGATGGCAATATCGTCAGCGTATCCTTGAGCAAAGACACCACTGTCGTTAAGCCTTCTAAGGCTGTTCCACCATCTAAAGCACCAGGTTCCATAAAAGGAGCGAGGAACGCCTCTCTGTGGACAACCCCTTGTTGACCTGGCTACTACCTCTACTCCCTGTAGAGAAAGTTTCACATAGCTATTGCGTAACAGTGCCTCAGTCCATCGGCAGATGACATCGCTGAATCCTCTAGATTTAGCGGCGTTCAACATGGCACCCATGGCCGTGTTGTCATAATTATATTAATGTATGTATTTTTTTAGCATATGAGGTAAATCTTAAATCCCTCTTTTGGATTACTCTTAAAAAGGGGGAGAAATTGTGTGTTAGTTCATTGATACCATTTATCACAAGTTGTTTAAGGGTATGACATATGCCCATGCTAATAATTTTTGCACCGAGAAAAATTGAGCTTTTACGGGTACAACACACTACAATACAAATTTCTCTATTTATTTTCAATCATGTTCACTTGTACAATTTTTTATGTTTGAAATAAACTTTTGATTAAACTTAATCATTCAGCAAATTTCTCTAATGAATAGGGCGATTTTTCAAGTAAATATGTTTTAATTTAGTTTTAAATATTTTTATTTATTTCATTCCTTATTGAATGAATTAGGTAAGGAATATGGGTATATTTTAATCTATTAAATACTGATAGTGAACCTTATAATAATTTATCTAATTACTTTGGTCGGTTCAGAGCTGGAATGGCCAGACGGAGATGAGGCGTTATCACAGACTGCGTACAACGCCATCAATGCCCTGCTGACTCTGGACCCAGTGAAGAGGCCTAGTGGGGAGGCTGTCAAGCAGCTAGCACACTTTGCCTCCATTGACTGGGACCACCTGCTGGAAGCAACTCCACCATTTGTTCCAGAGCCGGAGGACATTCGAGATACCTCATACTTTCAAGGTACATACGAGTATTTTTTGACAAAAGATTTCCAAATCAGAGAGGTTATAAATGGGATAGACTATAAAAATCTTAAAAAATAATCATGCTCTGCTGTTAATTGAGGGAGACACACGAGTCTGACTCGATACCGCTCGTAGTGGACTGGATTCCGACTCACAAGCCTGACTTGATGTGTGCGTTACGTTTTTTCATAATTATTGATGTACAGTAAACCCTCTCATATCCGGATCTCTCATATCCGGACGTGATTTTGAAAGAATGCAAAAATTTAAAATTACTCTAGGAGGTCAATGTTTGTTAAACCAGTAGTCGTAAACGATGCTTGTAGGCCGGTTAGTAGCGCGCCGAACGCGGGGTTGAAGCCATGTGGACAGCGGTAATGTTCAAAAGCGGAATGGGAAAATGATGAGTCACCCTAGCCCCGAGTGCCTGAGTCTCTAGCACTACTGTCTGTATTCTGTGCTATCTGGTGCAAAGTCACTGACTTACGAAACAATAAACCTCCCCTCCCCACCTGTCCCTACCCACCCCAATAGCCAAACCAACGCATCGCGTGTACTGTAGTAACAACGCCCGCTCCGTGGTCAGTGTTGCCTTTGTTTTGCTTCAGTGACCTTGTCTTTCTTGTAACAGTTCGTTTTATTTTTGGGTAGGAATAAGTTATTATGGCCGGAAAAATTGTCATTACGATGGAGGAAAATTGTATTACTCTAGTACTGTACCACTTTGTACTGAATTACGTGATTTTTTGAGTTTTGATATTATATTAAAGAGGTTTTTTTATTTACTATCCGTTTGTTTTATTCCTCTCTCATATCCGGATTTTTTGCTATCTGGATCGGCCGTCACCACATTAGTCCGGATATGAGAGGGTTTACTGTAGTTCCAAAAATTTTTCAACAGATGGTGTTACCATTCCCTTTGTTAATGTTTTAATGAGTAATATATTGTTTTGGTATATGGCCAACCTGTTGTTTTGTTATTTCAATTATTGTAAGGTGTCATCCGTTCGTAAAGTATCATCTATTCATTGTGAAGTTTGACAGCAGTCGAAAATGGTCACAGTGTACTGACCGAGTGTGTGTTTTGGTTATCTTATTGTATAAAATATACTATAATATATTTTATATGGGGATATAAAACGTGTGCAGCTGTCAGCGCTGTTCGACGCTGATGATTAAACATCTGCTGCGCAGTTCTTTACAAGGTCGTCAGTACTCACAGTGTATTAAAGTTTTAGTAATTGTTTTATGGTGTAGAAAAAAATTTGCAATAAAATATTGTATTAACTTCCCTGTGGGAAATAGGTTAGATCATGGCTATGTCTATAGGGAATGTTTTCAGTTCATCTAAACAGCTTTTCTTATAACCAATCTATAATATCACAATCATGACGCCATTAACTCTAGAACACAAATGCGTCGTCTGAGAGACGACGCGCAAGGTGTCATTTCTACCCCTTACCCCCTCCCACTCCACTAAAATTCACAAAACTCCGTGTAGCTGTCGGTCTTGGCCTAATATTTAGAGGGTCTGGTTGGTGTTTGTCTGCGTCCTTTGTCTAATGAGATTTTAAAGTTTTTTAAGTTTGCGTCGTTAGGTCAACTACGCCTTTGTAACAACGCATAGTTTGCAGCAGACTCGCAACGTGTACGGATCGTGGTGTCTTATTGCAGAGTATAGTATATCTTCACTTTTTCGCGTGTTATGGTGTTAGTTAAACATTATATTGGAAATATATGTTGTATATAGTGTAAATATTTATTTAAATTGGACCAAATGTGCAGTTACACTTCCTGCAGTCGTAAAGGAAGGAGGTGGCCCCCTATGCATGTTTTATAACTTCATAAACATCATTTTAAATTATAAATACGTATTATATGTAGAAATCATGTCTGAGCCAATCGGATAAGCCCCTAAGTCGGCAAAATGTTTAAGAGAAATGCACAGAGAGCTCCTGAAATCCTGTCTTCAGGCCACAATGTTGCTACGGACTCTCATTCGGCAATCTATTGCTTATATTTTTAATGTAAGTGTGCCAAATGAAGCTCCAGAACCAGTCCAACAAGGCAGGAAGATGTGTGCCTTCTTACCTCAAGATTACGGCTCATGACAAACATTTTTGTGGACGTTGCACAAATGTCATGTGTGGCGAACACCAAGAGACAATCTGCTGCCAGTGCCAGAACAATTAAGATTTGGACATTAAACTCTTATAAAACATTAATTCAATGTTCACTTTAAGTGTTTTTATAGTTAAAAAAATTTTCCCTGTCATTAAAAGTATTTTTTATTTATTTTCAAAAAAGTAGTCTGTGAGACTACGCCTTTGTAACAACGCTTGGCTCAGGAAGCCTTTGTGTTCTAGGGTTAACCAAATGATGTCACTTTTTCGATTTTTGGTCACGCAAACTGCCTGCACTCCTCCCAGAGCTTAGACATATGTACGTCAATAATGCATGTAATGTAAATGTAGTATAATACCCCGTCGCAGCAGACCTGCGTACTCAGCGAATGTCCAAATCAATAATATAATAATAATAATATATCTCGATTTTGGTCAAAATCTGTCAATAATCATGAGAATTATTTGCCTATTCTCCATAAGATTATCATGGGTAAGGGTGTGCAGGTTTGCTGCTATGAGGAACACTGAGAGTAGGCATTAATACAAAAATAAAACAAAAGAAAAGGAGAATTATATAGCGTTATCCGGAAGTTTTATTTTTTACAAGATATGTGTCCCAGAAATTTTCTAATCACAATTTACCATGCCTTAGTAGGATCCAGACTGGGTTATGGGCTGACATCTTAGGGAGGAAAGTACTTATCAACAATCAAACCAATAGTTACATTACAGAAGTGTATAGTAAGAACAATAATGAAGAAACGTAGATTCGATCATGCTTTACCTCTTTTTAAACAATTGAAAATTCTTCCATTTAGAAATTTGTATATTTACAAGGTTTTGCGTTTATTTTTTAGTAGGAGTGTTGCAAACCATACTGATCACTTAAGGCCTTACCAGTTACGTTCCAATCACACTTTGGTGGTTCCTAAACCCAACTTAACACACTTTCAACATTTCTATTCGTTTAACGGGCCTAGGTTATTCAACATAACATTTAATTCTATTTCTCAAATTACTGAGGGTACTAATTATTTGAGTAAACTTCAATACTTGATTCATAAGGTTGATGATGTTGAGGTTTTACTTAAGCCTCAAATTTAGTCTATTTTGTTCCTTTTACTTTCTCCCCTTATACGTAGTATATGGAGAAAGTATTGTTTTCGTCAAAATTTTCGAATTTGAGTTGAGGGTGGATATATCCGTTTTGGGGTCCCCTGAATCCAAAAAAGTGGGTTTGGAGATGATGTCTGTCCGTCCGTGTGTGTGTGTGTGTGTGTGTGTGTGTGTCTGGATGTGTACAGTGCCACAGCCTACCCCGTTGGTCCGATTTAGATGAAATTTGGTATGTATGTATATATTCACGGTATCTCCAGGCGTTTTTTTCATTTTTTTGAATTTTTGATTTTTAAGGGTAGTTCACCCCTAAAAACCCTTAAAAAACGTGAAAAATCCAAATTTCTCAAAAACGGCTCTAACGATTTTGATTATAATTTTATAGTTTATAGTGCACAGAGTAACAAATAATTTGACACCACCCGCATGTCTGTAAAAATGACGGTTCAAAAGTTATGGGCTTTTAAATGTCAGAAAAATCAAATTTTTAAATTTTCAGCAAAAACAATTAAAGTAAAGTAGAATTTGACTATCACCATTAAAACCTGCTTAAAAAACTAAACAGATTAGTATTTTGAATTATTTGTCTACGACTAACGGTTCCAGAGAAAAGTTAAATTTACTGTCCATGATAAACACAGTACGTTGTCTGAAAGCGTCCAATGTTATTCTTATGGAGAATATTAAAATATCAATTTCTTCCTTATTTTTTAACCGTTTTTTATGAAACTTGGTATGAAGTGTAAGGTCAAATCACCCAACAGAACCAACTCAAAAAAGCTTGGTATTACCGGGGGGGGGGGGGTGTTTCCCCCCATACAATTCGAACAATTAATTTAACTTTGTCTCTCTTGTTTTTATTTTCAGAAATGGGATGATTATTTTTGAAACAATAAATAATTAAATGATATTTATTTAGATGAACTTTGGAGAACATGATTGTTTTATTATAGATTGTCTTTCTTGAACTTACTTAAGGGAGAAAGTATGTGTCAGTTCACTGGTACCGTTTATTTTAAATTTTACCGAATAACTTTTAGGAATTACTTCCAAATTTACTTCTCCAATTCATATTTTACCTAAGTATCATCTACTGTAAATTGAGTTATATATGTTGCAGTTTTACTTTTAGCAGTCTTAAGTAAGCACACTATGCTTTTTTAAATTATTTTTTTCATTTGAATGTTTAATTTTATTGCAAAAAATAACAGCTTGGCACATCTGTTTTTTCCTTTGAATTCATGAATGCATAGTGAAGGGACCAGAATCGGGCATAGATAGCCTCGGGGCAACCCAGTTATTCATCATAAATGTTAAGGTCTAAACAATCGCTAGTAGTTTATTTTGTTCTATAGGTATAGTTGGTTTATGTATTTGTTTATCCGTTGAGTGGTTTATAGATTTGTGAATTTCATAAGAATACTACTGTAATGTGTTGTATTATATATTTTTTTATGAGTAAAGAATTATTATTATTATTATACCATCAAAAATTTTTATTTTGACTAATTATACAAAGTTTCATCAACATCTGTCCATAAATAAAGGAGTTTACCTATTCCCTGTATGATTAAAATGGGAAAAGAGTATGTAGGTTAGCTGCCATGATAAATCCATAAACTATGGTTTTTAAACATAAATGGATGGATCTCAACCACATGAAACTAAATATCAAGTTTTATCCAAAAATATTTATTGATAAGTGAAATTTTAAATTTTCCTTATCCTCCATAAGATTAACATTGGAGCCCCAAAATACAACGTACTGTGTTTAGATTTTTTAATATCTCGGTAACCGTTGGAGATAGAGAAAAACTTTAAGGAAGTAAATTGTGTAGTTTTTAAGCTGATTTTAACGGTTGAAGATAAAATTTAAAAACTTTAAATCAGGTATGAAAAACGCAAAAAACCATTTTTGGGCTACAAACCCCCCCCCCAAACTACCCGTTCCGGTTGACCGATATGTCTGGTTTACGAACTCATCCGAGCAAATGTAGGACTAAACGTCTCTACCAAATTCGGTCTCGATCGGACTATTTTTATAGGAGTTGTGTGTTAACAGACATGTACATATATATAAATTCTGACAAATATTGTTTTTGGTCTCTAGGCACCCAAAGAAGTAAAAACAACATAGTCCTGGGCTTAAGTCTTACCATGAGACGTACGGTAATAGCTTGTTCCGTATGGGAAATTCGCTAAAAAAGAATTTATGAATGTATAAATGCTATTTTTTTGCTTATTTCTGCAAAACAACAATAAAGTACCTATAATTTTATAAAAATTTCACTTATGGTAGGATATGGGGGGTTGTACTGTGATTGATGTAATGTAATGAGACAGGTCTTTGAACCAATATGGGTTCAATATTGAATATCATTCCAGTACCTAACAGAAATGTATTTAATTGTCTTGTGACAACTAAAAAACTCGAAATAAAACTCTTAACAGATGACTCATATTAATTTCATTGGAAAAATGTTTGTAAGATCAAGTCTAATTTTAAATTTTTCAATTCAAGATTCATTTATTTCCATAAAAATACATTTACATATTGAAATAGTCAAACAAAATGTAGTCATAGTGAAACCTCCTGGACTGATTTTGTAGAGTCTCGTAATTATGTCCACAAAAAGTTCAAGAAATATAAATTAAATATTTTTTGTTAAGGAATTTTAGTTTTCTATTTGGAAAATAAAAAGCTTCTCTTTTGTCTAACCATGTCTCACTCAATTTCTTTTTGTTTCAGCTCGAAACATTATACAACATCTCACCATGTCCAATTTTGAGATGTGAGAACGACTTCTTGAGGATGAAAAACTTTTAAAGTGCATCTAGCTTTAAGAAATTGCTTGTTTTTTCATGGTTTTATTCATATACATTAATATATTTGATTTACTCACTGGAAATAAAGTTGTTTTACTTCCTTTAAATATTGATAGTAAGCCTATTCCATCCAAATTCTTCTGTATGTCAGAAACATCTGTATGGTTGAAAATGAAGAAATAAAATTAATATATTTACCTTTTTTAACTCTTACACATGCTTAGAGTTCCTTGTACCTTGTATCAGACTTTGGATTACTGTAGCAGTCATGATTGCGACTGCAGGGAAAATGTGTTTAATGCTTGGACTTGGAAGTGAGAAACGTGAAGTTTAGGGAGTATGTGTACAATGGAATATTGATTGCTACCTATTATGTATATTGCTGAAGTAAAGAGTGAAAGGTGTGTGCTAAAACAGTATCTGCAACTGTATGTATAGATTAATATAACTTCAGGAGATTGATGTTAGTGTGTTGAATGTTATGGATGCTAAAGGTTTGGTTAAACCGAAATAATACTAACTCAATGATGAAAACTAAGTTGAAGGTACTGGGAATATTAACTAGAGCTAATATCATAGTCACACAGCCCTAAACCAAGCTAGCTTTGATGCCGTGCTAAATTTAATTCATATCTTGGCTAACCTATCTGGGTAATTTCGGGTATAAACGAATTACTAGACATGGTTGTGAATTGGTCAACACATGAACTTGGAAGAAGTCCCTGCGTACCTTGCTAATAATTAAATAAGTAATTGGTGGCATCCCCTGTTCCCTACTGCTCCCTAACATTCCCCCAACTTACCCAAAACTAATTCATCCTAATTCTAGTATTAATAGCTTAATTTATCCAGATTACTCGGGGGCAGGCTGCCGGTGAAAATTTTTGGTTGACCATTTTGGGACGACGCCGCATAAAGAGAGAAAGGCAACAGGTTGTCAGAAGTTATGACTGCGACATGGCTGACTATATGTGAGTTTATGTGTTTATCATGGCAGCAAACCTGCATACTTTTTTACCATGTTAATCATATAGAGAATAGGCAATCTCCTTTATTAATGGACAGATGTTTATGAAACTTGGTATAAATGGTCAAAATAAAAATTGTATATGCTAGAAATTAGAGGTGTGCGGATATCCGAAAATTCCGTTCAGATTCGGATATCCGAATGTATTAAAGTTATCCGGTAATATCCGATAAATATCCGAATTTTCGGATAGACTGTATATTTCAGCAATTTGAACAAAAACAACGAGATTTTCATCGAGTTGATACCCACGAAGCCGGAATAATTTTTGCTTAAAAAACGTATTACGTAGTCTTTCATCAAAACAATGTCGTTGACTGGTAGACGCGATACACTTATAGCCGATAAACTTATAGCGATTCGAATCGCTAAGCATTATGACAACATGAAATATATCCCGAAAATATGTGTTCTTGAAGAGTGAATCTATAATTACACTAAACGGTATATTTAGAAGTTTGGAAAGATCAGGATTTTGAATGATTTTAATTGGTTTAGATATTAAAATTAAATTTCAAATCATTATTCTGAATTAACTAATCATAAAAAACAATGAAATAGTGAATGAAACGATCGAATGTAGCAACAACCAAACCAAAGTAAGGTTACGGCTTCCTGGTTTTTTTAAGGCGCGTCCTACATTGGAAGCGGAATTTCTTCAGACCAGACGGTCTGGACGGGTCTTGTCTGGTCTGGAGAAAACAAACGCACGCCGCGCCGTGTCCCCTCCTACACTGGCGCCAGTTATCGTTCCGGAAGGTCGGACCGAGTCGGGACTGGTCTGACAAGAACCAAACAGGTTTGTTTTCCTCTAGACCAGACCAGTTGAACGGAAGCTTTTGTGAGTGAAACATCGTACGTTTGGCTTTGTTTTGGTACGTTTTGGTACCGATGGTACTTTTTGAACTTGTCCGGGTGTTTGCGCATGGGAATGCAAGTCGTATAATATTCACTTTGACGGTGGTCTGTATTACACTCATGGACCCATTTTCTTTTACATCCACTTAACAATAAGTTCCTGTCCAATAGCATAAAATCAAAAAGTTCGTTGTCCATTTATTAGAAAATAAAAAATAAAAACTATAGGCCTATATTAATTTTAACAGGCTAAAAAACTGGCACTTTCCACAATATACACAAACACCTTTCCTCGTTGAGAGATCACACAGAAGTGACTGTTGGCTGGTTCGTCTGCTCCGTTGAAAACTAGCTGCAGTGTAAGAGTACCGAGTCTGGACTGGTCTGGCCATCTGGCCAGACAACTCTGCTTCCAATGTAGGACGCGCATAATGCGTAGTAGACGCTAATAATGGCAAAATGCCAGCGCTGCTGTGTCCTTTAGTGCACGATAACTAAATATCGTAATTCTATTGTGACTACATCTTAAGTACTCCTTTACATTTATCACGGATATATTTAAGGATGATACGTCCTTGAGGTATCAACTAATTATTTTTAATGAGTTTTAATCGGTATGAATAAATATAATAATACGACTTTTACCGGTACCTACTATGACTAAAGTAGTACATCGCTATGCATGACTGAATTGAATTGTTGATTTAATGTTATTGGTAACAAACCACCATAATAGCTCGTTTTGCGACGGGGTTTCCAGCAAAAATAATAATACTTCATTCTGATCGTCTACGTAGACGATCAATTGTTTAGTTATCGCATTCTCAACCACTCCGGGTTTGAGCAATATGATAGTATTGCCAAATTTACATTTGGCCTATTTCGTCGTTCGGTGTTCACATAACCAACAAATTTCCCACTTGTTTTCAATCTACATTTTCTCTTTGTTAAATGAATTTAAGCGTTATTAGTTTTACATTTTTAGATAATTTTAAGATTAATAACTAACGTCAACGTCGTCTGTCAAATCTTGTTTCTTTGTTAATGGTGATTTGTTTTTATCATTGTAATAAATAAAATAATTGAATCGTGAAATAAAATTGAGAATTAGTTCATAATCATCAACTAATTAGATGACAACTAACGTAGAATGAATTAATGAATTAATTAGTAGAAAGTTGATGTGATTTAATGACGAACTATAAGGTTTCTGTTGTATAATTTGTGAATTACGCCATATTAACCCGCGAGAACTCGCGCTATTGATAGTTACATGATCACTCGCGCCGTTAGGGCAAACCTAACATTTGGTAATATTGATTATAATTGCATTTATAGTCTTAAATTACGGTATTTTGGGATTATTTCAAGGTTTCAAATAATAAACTGATATACAATAATTAATTTTATACGTTTATTACAATTTTGAACACATATATACCCTTAATACATTATCAGTAATTTGGAAAATTGTCAAGTTATACTACATTTTTTGGTTTATATATTAACTCATAAATTGATATAAAATACTTTATTATTTTTTAGTTAATAATTTTCAAAAAGTACATACTTAGTTAGAAGTTAGTAATGAATAGTAATAGTAAAAGAAGTAAATGTAATGAAAATGATACTTATAGCGACCTTAACCGTGTGGTGGTTTTACTCATCTGAGTCTGAAACGGGTTCTTCGGAACAACGGAAACACAAGTAAACAGTTTTTATAAAACAACTTATATTTTATTTATATTTAATATAAATATAATATTTATATTTATTATATTTTATAAACTTATATCATTTTCCTCAAGCCAGCATTGAATTTCATCTTCATTTGCTTTCTCCATCACTAAACATTTGAGAAACGTAGCCTACTAGCAAAGTCTTACTAACAAAAACACTATAACAACAAAATACAGCTAAAACAACGAATAATAAAACTAAAATGGAATATTCCGTGATCACTCGCGTCGTTAGAATAGAACTAACAGCAGCACTGACACGACCGCTCGCGTAGTTAGAAGCAGCCTAACAACAGCGCGGTGCCTCACTTACCCTCACTCCCTCTACCCCCACCTCGAACTCAACCTTCTCGGAACCCGTGTAAAAGCTGCTGAATACACCCTAGGTAGCATATTTAGAACCTGGGACCCATAGAATAAAAATTAAAAAATAATCCTTTACAACAACTAAAAATGTTAGGTTCAATCTAATAGCACGAGTTCTCGCGGGTTAAAATTTGTTACTGGTACTTTTAAATGCAGTGAAGTAAAAATTTTAGTTTTGTTGTTTATCCTATGAAGAATTTATGATTTTTTATGTACCATTTAATAATTTTGATAACATTTTATTGATTTTTTCATAATTTATTCTTAGATAAGTCTGATTTCACTTTGTTATTGCGAGTATCCGAATCCGAAAACTATCCGATCCGAAAAAATAATTCACTATCCGCACACTTCTACTAGAAATGCCCACTTTCAGTTTTCCTCACAGCAGCAAACCTACCCCCTCTTTCCCATTTTAATCTTAGTACCTGGTGACCGAGCTTTGTTCGGATAGAATAAGATATGTATTATACAAGTTAATTAGCAAAACTAAAACAAATTTATTTCTCAATGAAAACATTTATGTGGTTTAAATAAAACCCATTTCATACACCTTAATTAATATAGCACAAACATTGAACAAAAAAATTTCCCCGGGTGGGGATCGATCTGAGCGCCTCGTGAGACCTGAACACTAACCACTGTGCTAAGGCGTCGGCCAATTTCTGGCCGTGGTTTAAGGGTTTTTGGCCAACCTCAATTGTTTTAGCTGATTTTGTGATGACTGTATTTAATTATCCATACAGTTGTGATCAGCCTATGATCAACTGATTTTGTTAGAAAAGGAATGAGGATTGAAAAGCAAAAGATAAATTTAATTCACACCAGTTAATTGGTTTGTTACAGTGGCTTCAAGCAATAGAATGAACACGTTTTTTATCAAAACACAAAAGATTTTGTAAATACCTTTCTCTTCTTTTATTTAGCACAGTTATTTTACTCTTTAGTGTTTAAAATTGTTTAGTAATTTGGTAATTTTTCATTTATACATAAAATAAGTATTTAAGCAAAACCTCTACAGTTGGCACTTGATAATCCGACACTTATGAGACCGGGAGTGGGTCAGATTACTGGAAACGTCGGATAACTAAAAACTTACATTTCTTGCACAACCCTAACTGTAGAATTAAGAAAAGTATACTGATGTTCATTACTAAGTACCTTAATTCTATTAATGGTTAAAATAAACAATTTAAAAAGTCTTTTTTTACAGAAAACTACTTAATGAATACAAAATACTGTATGACATTTATCTATAAACATAACTAATACACAACGCACACATAACATAACTATAAAACAGTTATAACGTATAGGCATAACGTGAAACATAACCTACATTCTAAATTCAATAAGGCCTACCTGAACTAACACTTTGCACTTAAATTCTGAATTGAATACCGTCAGTAACAAAGTAAGCAACGCTCTTTACTACGCACTAATTGATACTGAACAAGGTAAGGAACTAACGGACCGGAAGACGCAAAATTCCTGTCACAACACGAATAAAATTTCTGTACTGTACAGACGCCCGTCGCGCCGATGACTCATTTGGCGCGGCGTCGGACTACCAAGAGTGTAGGACTGTCAAGTGTCGGAATCAAGTGCCAACTGTATTCACAACTGTCAAACGTTTATAAACAGATGTTTTGATTTGTATTGTTTACATTTTTATTCTCCAATGTTAATTTTTTAGATTTTAAACTTAATATTACAAGAAAACCGAAATTTTCCTGGACATTTGACCTATCTAGAACTTATTTTCTAATCAGAAATGAGGTATTTCCAAAATTTAAAGAAAATCTTTAGAGCCGTTTTTGAGATCCGTTTGCAAATTTATATACAAACCTTCCCTATATTATAGTATTGGATGGAGAATAGCAAATAATTCCCATGTTTATGGACAGATTTTAATAAAACTTGTATATACTATTATTATTATATTATTGATTTGGAAATTCGCTGAGTACGCAGGTCTGCTGCGACGGGGTTATTTTGTAGTTGGAATCTTCATTTTGTATATTAATTTCGTGTCCCTTTCATAGGGTCCAATTTCATTCGATCCAAAACCTTAAAATAGAGAAATAAACTCCTGTTTCATATAGGATCCAATTTAAATCGATCCAAAAGTATAGTCAAGTTAGTAAGTAATAGTCACTGATGTTTTTGAAAAGAGTGTATTTGAAATACTAAGGTCTAAAAGAGAGAAATAAACGCTGTTTCATAGGATCCAATGTCAATCGATCCAAAAGTGCTGGATTTGCGTCGGATAAATTGAAGGAGTTAAACTGTACTGGGGTTGCTTCTTCAAGTTGAAGGCGTTTAGAATTGTTCATACAATTCACTGCTGAATTTGCTGGTGAATTCAGCGTTAATAAGTATAGTACTGCAACAAGTAATAATAAGTAAGTGTTCTATTTTGGAAAACCACAGTCAAGTATTTCAAAATAATAACAATAATGTACACAAAATATAACGTCATTGTCTTTCTAATAATATTTAGTCCAGGAAATGAAGCATTTCACCTCGCAATTTTTTCGTCCTGCATGGATTGACTTAAAATTTTAACAGAAGATAGGTGATAGCCCAAGGATTATATACTGAACCGAAGGGCGCTAAAGCCTTAGGGGTGGTTGCCACCCCATTTCGGGGGTGGGAATTTTTTGTCACATTTCAACCACAGGAATCGATTGAAAAAGTGATTCTAAGCAAAAAATGTCCTATACATTTTTTTGTAAAATCAATATTCTTGAAGTTATTCGCGATTGAAAGTAACACTTTTTAGAGGAAAAAATCGACGTTTTTGATCGGTTTTTTGCGGATAACTCAAAAATTATACGTTTTATCAAAAAAATTGTAGAAAATAAAATTGTAGCTATTAAAAAAACAAACAAAACGCTTGTTTTATAAATTTTCTACCCTTACATTCTAAATAACTCCGAAAATATTAGAGGTACAAGCAAAGTTAAAAAACGAAATTGTAGCTTTTTTTATGACAAAAATTTTCCTGTAAGTAAATTTTTTTTACAGTGAAAATTTGGCAAGATATAGCCATTTAAAACGTGTATTTACGCACGAGCACCACCCATTTTGAGCCCTTTAAACTCACCCCATTTAAAAACTAAAGGGTCTAAATAGATTTAACTCACAGATCCTTATAGCTCTTGAAAAACCCTACAAAATTGTTATTGAAAAAACTTTTTAGCATTATAAATAAAGGAAATACGTGAAAAAAACCAATCGTTTTTTTTTTCGAAAAATTCCTATAGTATAGTACAGTACACTTGGGAGCATAATGATGTACAAAACCGGTATATTCGGCAGTGGGGCGTTATATCTACGGAATTTTTCATGTTCCTTCTTTGGAATACAATGAAGAAGAAACATCTGCTCATGTGTCAAGTTGTGTGAGTGAGTATTTCGTTGGTTTCTTGCCAGTGTGTCTTCGAGTTCGGAAGAAATAGCATGTAGGCTGATAGTTTTTGTAGAATTATTTTGTTGTGTTTAATCCAATATTAAATACCCCCGTCGCAGCAGACCTGCGTACTCAGCGAATTTCCAAATCAATTACAAAATAATAATAACAATAATATATGACAAGTTTTATAAAAATCTGTCCATAAACGTGAGAATTATTTGCCTATTCTCCATAAGATTAACATGGAAAAGAGTGTGTAGGTTAGCTGCTGTGAGGAACACTGAAATTAGGCATTTCTACCATAAATAACTTTTATCTTAACATTTATACCAACTTTCATCAACATCTGTCCATAAATAAAGGACTTTGCCTATTCCCTATATGATTAACATGGGAAAAGAGTATGCAGGTTTGCAGCCATGATAAACACATAAACTATGATTTTTAAGCATAAATGAATAGATCTAAACCACATGAAGCTAAATATCAAGTTTTATCCAAAAATATTGATTAATATGGGAAATATTAATTTTTCCCTATCCTCCATAAGATTAACATTGGAGCCCCACAATACAACGTACTGTGTTTAGATTTTATAACATCTCGGTAACCGTTGGAGACAGAGAAAAACTTTCATCAACATCTGTCCATAAATAAAGGACTTTGCCTATTCCCTATATGATTAACATGGGAAAAGAGTATGCAGGTTTGCAGCCATGATAAACACATAAACTATGATTTTTAAGCATAAATGAATAGATCTCAACCACATGAAGCTAAATATCAAGTTTTATCCAAAAATATTGATTAATATGGGAAATATTAATTTTTCCCTATCCTCCATAAGATTAACATTGGAGCCCCACAATACAACGTACTGTGTTTAGATTTTATAACTTCTCGGTAACCGTTGGAGACAGAGAAACACTTTAAGAAACTTAATTGTGTAGTTTTTTAAGCTGATTCCAATAGTGAAATATAAAATTAGAAATTTTTAAAAATTACATGTGAAAAATGAAAAACCCCCATTTTGGGGTACAAAACCCCCCCAAACTACCCATTCCCATTGACCGGTATGTCTGGTTTACGAACTCGTCCGAGCCACCAAATTGCTCTCAACCAAATTTGGTCTTGATCGGACCATTTTTACGAGAGTTATCGTGCTAACAGACACACATATATATACATATATGTGTGTCTGGGCACACATACAAGTCCACTCTGGGCAACTTGGTAAGGGGTAGTTTTCTGCCTCCTGACGAGCTCGTTGACAGGATGCTGCAGTTTTACAAGTCTCTTCATCTAGAAGATTCCTGATTCTCCAGGAAAGAGAATTTTAGTGGTGCGCAAAAAGCTGCAACGGCTGAAGCGCCTTGGGAAATCCGCCCCTTCGAATGATGATGATGATATACATATATGTATATATATTTTAACGACTATTGTTTTTGGACTCTGGGCACCTAAAGACAAAAAAATAACATGGTCCCGGGCTTAAGTCTTACCATGAGACCTACGGTAATAGCTTCTTCCCTATGGGAAATTCGCTAAAAGAACGGGTTAGTGAAAAACAAATTCTTCTTTTTTATGTTAAGTGCTCGTTTTAGATAATTATGTCATATATAATTTTATAACTGCACATATTATTTTGACGTTTCTAACACATGAACGCCGCACTGAAAGAATAGTATTCAACGTAATATTGGTGAGTTATAATCATATATTTTTTACTTTTGAATTTAGATAATTCTATGCGCTTAAGGCATTTGTTTTTTATGATTTTTTTTATAATTGTAGGTAATATTCCTAAATATTATTTTGGAGTTTCATACGGACAGCATCTATTAAATTAACACTATCTCATGTTATACTGGTTGAAATCTGGTCCATGATTATGGTCCTTTGTTAAGACAAAATTATCTCTGGACCGGCCTTCCACATTTAAAGGCATTTTAGCTCTGCCTGGACAGTGCCGAAACTTCCAGTCTTTACATTTTAAATAAACCACAGACGAGGAACTGTCACTGGCTAAATAAAAAAACCCATCATCGCGATGATAGTACGAAGTATTGTCGCGCAAACCTCCGATTTCCCTAACCTGCTCCATTTCAATAGAGTACACGAAAATCACAACTACACTCTCCAGATCCTCACTCACCAATAAGATGAGATAAACTAACGTATTTCTCATTTTCAAATAGGATAGTGAGGCTGGGTAACTTCCTGTCGGCCTAGTGTTCTTGGAATTACTAAAAAAGTCTTTCACGAGGGACGGCTGTTAACGGGGATTAGAGTTTTGCATCCATTTTAGCTTATGAAAAAATCGCATTCAAAACTGATCCTTCTTGCAAGGCCGATATATCTCTCCAGTAATCCAATTATTTGATTTTTAGTCCGGGGTTAAATTTGGCCGAGACCAACGATAACCCCGATCTCGTCAACCGGCCCAAATGTTCTATGAGCATCAGGTGTCAAAGATGTTTTTTACGAAAACTAATGCAAATCGTTTCAGACAAAGTTTTCAAAAAGGTTTACGATGAACTCCCCCTCTTTGCATATTAAACCATCTCAAACCAGCATTTATTAATTCATATTCGTTTAGGATTTCAGTGGCATTAGTTAGGACAATTTCAAAATATTGACATACATATTTTCTAATTTAATGTCAATTATCTAATTGTAAGTTAGTACTAAGTAATTAAGCTGAGAATTACTTTTTTCTTTGTATTTATTTGTTTAAGATTTCAAGTTTATTTGATTTATATTTCACTAGCTGACCCGGCGAACTTCGTAACGCCTAACAGTAAATACGTGTTAACTTTCAGGTTAGCCATGTCATGAAGTCTAATATCATTACGACTTCGTTGTGAAAAATTAGATATTCTGGGCCGCGGCTTAGTTAATAACAATACTGAAACGATAAGACATATTAATAACATTCCTTAACAAATAAATCTGAGTAGATTGATTCACAATTTTTCTTATCCAACCTAAAACCAAACAAAACCTAACTGTAATACGGCTTTTATAGGAAAGATATATAACAGCTGATTATTATAACAAACGTAATATGTATAAACACCGTAATTATTTTTTATTTTGCCGAAATAAATATAAACACGTGACTTTTAATCACACAGAAAATAAAAAATATGCACAAAATAATATGATGCCCAAAAATCGTAAACTTTACTTGGTGAATAAATCTGTTCATTTTGTACAGTACACATTTACTTCATAGTTTTACATTATTGAATGATTCAGATGGCATTGGATAGTAAAGCATATTGCTAATGGAAAGTAAAACAACAGCTGTAGCTTAAGAAATCAAATGTTTTATTGTAGAACATTTGAAAACAAACTTAGTCCCCATAAATAAGATTTTGAGGATTGGTTCAAATTGCCCATGGTACATTCGAAACACACAGCTACACAAAGAATTTGGCTTGGACAGCATAGAAAAATCCATGAAGAATACTACATCAAAATTCATGTCCAAACTTCATCATGTTCCTGGAGCGGTTACCTATGCCATTGGAGAGCCAACCTTGTACCGGCGGTTAAAACCCAGGCTTCCTTAGGATGTCAACCTGGAAGATCTTCCTTGATTGATTTATATCACAGAACAATTAATTTTTTCCGTTTTATTATGTTTATTTTCCCTTTTATTATTAATTATTTATTATTCTGTTAACTTGTTTACATTAGTAATTTCAGGGTGTCTCTGAACAGAGCGAACCCGCCAAAGTTATTGTTATTTTTCTCTGTTACTGTTTCTGTGTACAGTATAATGTTTCTGTAACGTTGATCCGGAAATAAAACTTTATAAAAAAATTAAAAAAAAGTCCCCATAAGGTTAACATTAGAAATTTAAAACGCTATAAAATGGAAACTAATTGAATTTATGGAAACTGAATATGCCTAAAGCATGACCGGAGCAGAGACGAATCCAAAAAATCAAAGGTCATTAAAATCGGCCCAGCCGTTCTCGAGTTATAATGCGTGTAACTAACACGACTTTGTTTTATATATTTAGATGATTATGTATTACATTTAATAAAAAGTAATAACCAACAGCTGCTGTCAAATTGAAATCAATGTTTGGTTTTACCTTAAAGTATAAGAAATTTTAATAATTATACAAATTTCATATAATTTATCTAATTAAAAACTATGTAAACTAATAACAATTAACTATGGTGAAAATATTTTTCTTATTAGCGAATGTCCCACAGGGAAGAAACTATTACCGTAGGTCTCATGGCAAGACTTAAGCTCGGGATCATGTTATTTTTTTACGTGCCCAGAGGTCAATATATACAGGGTGTTCATTAAAGACATGGAGAAACTGCGAGGGGTGATAGTACTCATCAAAACAAAAAAACTTACTACAGTATAAACATATGTCAAAAAATCCTTCGTTTAGCCGCTAGCCATCATTTTGTATTTTATACAAAAAACGTTATGTATAAATGACTATTAAAGTTACAAAAACCAAACTTTGCACACTTGGTGGATTTTATACTAAAAAATTGGGGGGTTTTGAGTTATTTTAAATTGTATACTTCGCCATAAGAATCGGCTTAAAAACTAGACTGTTAATTAGATGCAACTTGTCAATTAATTATCCAGTAAAATTGTGAGGTAATTATATTAAAAAACTGTTTTTAAATAATAATGTAATTCCCGAGATAACCACTTTACCTTAAATTTGACATCTGAACCATCTGTTTACGACTATCATGTAGCCAGTAATGCTGTCAAAAAATTAATATTGCTCTTGTGAACCTAAGACGAAACATTATGCCAGTTAGATCACTCAAAATGCTATTCGTCCTGCAGGCTAACCAATAGGGCGCGATATCTTAAAATGCTATGTGCACCGCCAGAAGGAAAATAAATTCCATTATACTATTTCATGCCTCTCAAAGTCCAACCCCACGTCCATGCCGTGAGAGGCGGGCAACGTCCTGAGTAGGAAACCAAAGGGATGGCGAACGGGGCTCTGGTGAAGCTGTGTTAGGCCCAGCAAGCCAACAGTGAATTTAAAATGCTTTCAGAAATAAAAATAGGCCTCGGAATGATGGAAAAAATGGAACTGACCGGAAAAGTTTAAGGTTAAGATTGGAACATTGAATATACTTACGCTAACGAATAAGATAGAAGAATTAATTGATGTAATGAAGGATAGGAGATTGGATGTGCTTGGTCTAAGTGAAACAAAGTGGAGAGGATGTGGTGAGAAGGAATTACGTGATGGATACAAACTTTTTTGGAGTGGAAATAGGAGAGGAAGGAATGGTGTTGCGTTCATAGGAAATAAAGAAATCAAGGAAAGAATTGATGACGTGACATATGTATCAGATAGAATGATCAGGATGGCAATTAAAATGAAGACAGGGAAGTGTGTTATAATGCAAGTTTATGCACCACAAGCGGGATGTACAGACCAAGAGAAAGAGGATTTTGAAGTGGAGTTAGAAGAAAATTTAGAAAATGTTAACATCTTAATGGGAGATCTGAATGCTAAAGTGGGTAGGGATAGAAGAGGATACGAAGAGGTGTTGGGTGCTTTTGGATATGGACCACGGAATAGAGAAGGCGAACGGTTGTTGGATTTGTGTGCAAGAAATGGTTTAGCGATAGGAAATAGTAGATTCCAAAAAAGGGAGAGTCATGTTGTCACAAGATATAGTTGGGATGGAAATCAGAAAAGTGTCATTGATTACGTAATTGTAGATAAGGTTTGGGGAGAAAAGTTGATTGATGTAAAGGTGGTACCAAGCGTAAACATGGAAGGAGATCATAGATTGCTAATAGGAACCTTCAAATGGATTAGAAGTTCAAAGAAGTTAAAAGGTGAAATTACTAGGATAAAAAGCTGGAAGCTACAACAGAAAGAAGAGTTAGAAAACTTTCAAACGATTGTAAGAAAAAAGGTACCAAAAAGTGAAATGGGTAACGTTGAAGCAGAATGGGATGATTTTAAAAAAGTATTGGTAGGAGCGGCTGAAGAAGTGTGTGGAAGAACAAGGGGTAAGAAGAAAGAAAAGACAACAGACTGGTGGAATGAAAGAACAATAGAGGCAGTAAGAGAAAAGAACGTGGCATTTAGGAAATGGTGGAAGAGTAGGGATCAAGGGGACAAACAGTCATATAGTGAAAAGAGGCGTGAATGCAACAGAATTATTAAAGAAGAGAAAGGAAAGACATGGGAACAGTTTACTAGCAGACTGGATACAGATATGGAAAGTAACAAGAAGATGTTTTATAAAATGATGAAAAACAAGAAGAGATCGACAGAAAGTGCTATACACATGGAAGATGAGAATGGAAGACCGGTTGAAAATGGAGAGGATGTTAGAAACCTATGGAGAGACTATTTTAAAGACCTACTTAATTCGGGACTAAGAAGAGATGAGAGAGAGGAATTACGAAACGAAAACAAGTTGATGGAATTAGAAGAAGTGACATGGAATGAGATCGAAAATGCAGTGAAGGGGATGAAGAGTAATAAATCAGCCGGACCAGATGAAGTCACAGTTGATATGATTAAGGCATTGGGCCCTGTAGGGTTACATTGGTTGAAAAGGTTATTTATGTGTGTTTTGAAGGAGGGAAGAACACCAGAAGAATGGGGAAGAGGAGACATAGTGACATTGTTTAAGAAAGGTAGTAAAAAAAGATGTAAGAATTACAGAGGAATAACATTAATGTGCCAAGTGGCAAAGATTTTTGAAAAGGTGATTTTAAATAGAATAGGAAACTACATTGAAGATCAGTTAAGTGAGGAACAACATGGTTTTCGTAGAAATAGAAGTACAATTGATTTAATTTTTGCAGTAAGACAGCTGATAGAGAAGCATTGGGAATTTGATCAGAAAATAATTTGTGTTTTTATAGATATAGAAAAAGCATATGACTTAGTGAAGAGAAGTGCCATTTGGGATAGCTTAAGAGGTATTGGTCTGGAAGAAAAGTACATTGAGTGGATTAAGGAAGTGTATAGGATTCACAAGTGTCGAGTCAGGACAGTTGCAGGGTATACCAGTTGGTTTGATATAAGGAAAGGACTGAAACAGGGAAGCATTTTGTCACCGATACTGTTTAATGTGGTAATGGAAAAAATGTGGAGAGAAATAAAAAGTGCTGGAGGAAATGTGGGAACTATAATGTTTGCAGACGACATAATGTTGTGGGGTAGAAATGAAGGAGAGTTACAAAGACAACTGGATAAATGGACAGAGGTTATGAGAGAGAGAGGACTACGAATAAGTAAGGAAAAGAGTGAAGTGATGGTGATTGGAAGAGATGGGGAATTGGAACAACCTTTAAAAGTAGAAGGGAAACCGCTTAAGTTGGTAGAGAAATTTACATATTTAGGCACGGTGATTTCGAACGATGGAAGGATGGCGCAAGAGGTAACAACGATACTGGGGAAAGGCGCAGGATTTTACCAAAGTGTTAGACATCTAGTATGGGATAAGGATATACCAAAGAAAGCTAAAGTTACCATGTACAAAACGTACTATATACCGATAGTTACCTATGGTGCAGAAGTTTGGAACATAACAGAAAGGGAATGGAGTAGGGTTCAGGCAGGGGAAATGAAGTTTATAAGAGGGATTAAAGGTAAAACAAGATTAGATAGAGTGAGAAATGAAGAGCTGAGAGGAGGAATAGTCGAAGAAAGTTTGAGAGAACGAGTAGAGAAGTCGAGATTGAGATGGTTCGGTCACGTAAAGAGAATGGAAGATGTAAGAATCCCAAAGAGAATGAGCGAGCTGCAAATGAATGGAAGAAGACCTAGAGGAAGACCCAGAAGAAGGTGGATTGATGAGGTGAAACGGGATGTAGAAGCAAGAGGAGTACAATGGCAGTATGTGGAGGAAGAAGAATTGTGGAAGGACAGAAGAAGATGGAGAGGCCTAGTAAACACCCAGACCCGAAGATAATCGGAACGGGACAGGATATGTATGTATGTGTATACTATTTCATGTTCATTCATAAAATATGAATAATGATTGAGTGATTATATTTATATGTTCTTTCACAACATGTAATGTATGATATATTTGCGTTGAGCTATTATCTGCGTAATCTACGATTGTTTTAGTGTGGAGTAGTCTAGTGCAGTTTGTTACACTGCGAGGGCGTTTTTTCAAAATCGATGGAAATTTCTCAGGCTAAATAGAAAATTATAGGCCCTATCACTTTCAAAGTTTGTTTAGAGGACATTTATTTGCACTGATTTATACTTTATAAGGAACATAATTAATTAATTTTTATGACTATTTTCATTATCGTTTACTATTTTTAGATGTACAGTGTGATCTTGACACGCAATAACTTGTTTTGTACTAAAACTATTGTATATTTAGTGTAAGTTACAACTAATAAAATTAAATTTTAAATCTTAAATGTTACTTTATTATTAATATAACTTTTTCATTAAAAAACTGTTATTTTAATGGAGGTACGATTTAGGAACCCACCGGTACGATTTAGCAAACTAGTCTCCTAAATCGTACCACTTGTAA
The DNA here is from genome assembly GCA_023375725.1 of Nephotettix cincticeps. NCBI lineage: Eukaryota > Metazoa > Arthropoda > Insecta > Hemiptera > Cicadellidae > Nephotettix > Nephotettix cincticeps. The sequence goes on along the minus strand of CM041786.1, from coordinate 89,703,880 downwards.
AGGCTTGGAAAAATATTCATAGTAATTATATTAATCAACATTTCAGTATGAAAAATATATGGAATGGTTCTATATAAAATAGAGTACATGTTGTAATATATTATTTGAGAACAATTCAAGCCGTACTGAAGAGAAAAATTAAAATGAATAAAGTGGTACGATATTGGCAACTCTCCCCTACTCATTATAATAAATGTATTTATATGCACATAAAACATTGTTATTCTTTTATGTTTTTTAAAAATTACGTCCTTTATGTATCCAAACGTCCTCCGTATTAAAAATGTCCTTATTACTTACTCTGTTTACAGATTAACTCAATACTCACACACTGTCCTGAATATTTGGAAACATGTCCTAAGTTTTAGTATTATGATAGTAAATAAAAATAAAAATGTACGATCTTAATAAAAGGTATAATAACGAGCAAACTCTAAGTTAGTTTCTTTCATACGTATCAAAGTTACAAGGTCTACATTTTATTGACCTCAAGTAGACCTACTGGTAAGCAAATCTAATTAGTGACGAAAAAATAGTGTCTAATTTAAAAAAAATACAATATGGTTGAACTGAGTTGTTTTTCATTTATTTTTTACAATTTAATGTTATTACTTCGTCAATATTATCTTGCTTCCAAACACTGGGTCATAAACCTGTATACAGTCCGACTTGAAACAAGAAATATTTTTGTCGTACAGAAGAAAGTTTAATAAACGTACTTTCTCAGCGTATATTACAAATAATAAAATGTTATATATTATTAGAAAGTCAATGTCGTTATGTTTTGTGTACATTATTGTTTTAAATTATTATTTTGAAATACTTGACTGTGGTTTTCTAAAATAGAACACTTATCAGAAGTTGTTACGAGAGAAATCTGTACCAACGTAGGCCTGTGTTTATTTTGTGTTGTTCTTTATTGTATATTTGTATATATTACAGTACTATAAGTCAGTACAGTAATATACCTATTAACGCCATTCACTTCTGAATTCACCAGCGAATTCGGCAGTGAATTGTGACGAACAATTCTGAACGCCATCATCTTGAAGAAGCAACCACAGTATGTTTTAACTCCTTCAATTTATCCGACGCAAATCCAGCACTTTTGGATCGATTGACATTGGATCCTAATGAAACAGCGTTTATTTATTTCTCTCTTTTAGGGCTTAGTATTTCGAATACACTCTGTTCAAAAACATCAGTGACTATTACTTACTAACTTGACTATACTTTTGGATCGATTGAAATTGGATCCTATGAAACAGGAGTTTATTTCTATATTTTCTCTATTTTAATGTTTTGGATCGAATGAAATTGGATCCTATGAAACGTTCCCTTAATTTCACCTGCAAGGCTTAATTGATTTTTTTACTTATGAAGTCGTCAGTTTTTGCCTTCCATGTATGTGTTTGTATTCTGAGTAAAGACAGACATCTTTATAGCATAAAGTGGCTGTTTTATATGTATCTATATATACATGCCCAGGTTTAACACTCAGTACGTGGCATTTATTCTCCTACACCAGAATGTTTTAAACGTATAGTGTGAAGGTACAAGCAGTTGTGCCAGTTAAGTTTTGCTTAATTTTTCTTTTCTTTTAACTCAATAAGAAGTTTAAATATCCTGTTAAGTTAACAATTAGTTGGACTTTTCCAACGTGTCTTGTGTTTAAAATCTACACATTTTGAGAGTTGGATAAACTACTCCCGTTTTCAAGTAGATTCCCCGTTTTCCCAGTAGTGGTCTGACCTTTGTGTAGTACAGTCCTACTTGTTTTTACGTCCGCTAGCTCAGAGGCGGAGTGTTAGTGTTGTTGGTTTGAAATTTCCGAATGTACAAAATAGGATAAGTAGAGTGTTTTGTTTACTATTTAATTCTATATGTATATTTTTTTGTTTATGGTTTTTTTGGCTGGTTTCTTTTTTAATATATAGAAATAACCTTTTGTTTGTATAAATGTAAATATCATTAGGCACTTGAAAACGGGAGTAGTTTATCCAACTCTCAAAACGTTGTGTAGTTTTTAAACACAAGAAGCGTTGGAAAAGTCCAACTAATTGTTAATTTAATAATTAATAACCAAAGCTATCATGAATTTTCAAAACTCTGTAAATATCCTGTCTGAGTCAAGATTCCATATTCTTTACATTACACCGGTTAGGAGAATCCATTGTTGGCTTGCACTCACTTCACAATTTATGTAGACTTTAAAGCTTTAAAAATTGGTTTTAGCGAATTTCCTATAGGGAAGAAGCTATTACCGTAGGTCTCATGGTAAGACTTAAGCCCGGGATCATGTTATTTTTTCGTCTTAAGGTGCCCAGAGTCCGAAAACAATAGTCATTAAAATTTTTATATATGTGTCTGTGAACATGATAACTCTCGTAAAAATGGTCCGATCGAGACCAAATTTGGTAGAGATGTGTATTCCTACAAATGCTCGGACGAGTTCGTAAACCAGACATATCGGTCAATGGGAACGTGTAGTTTGGGGGGTTTGTACCCCAAAATGGGGTTTTTTGCGTTTTTCACATGTCATTTTTTTAAATTTCTAATTTTATATTTCAACATTGGAATCAGCTTAAAAAACTACACAATTGAGTTCCTTAAAGTTTTTCTCTATCTCCAACGGTTACCAAGATATTAAAATATCTAAACACAGTACATTGAATTTTGAGGCTCCAATGGTAATCTTATGGAGAATATGGAAAAATTAATATTAATCAATATTTTTGGTTAAAACTTGATATTTAGCTTCATGTGGTTGAGATCTATCCATTTATGCTTAAAAATCATAGTTTATGTGTTTATCATGACAGCAAATCTGCATACTCTTTTCCCATATTAATCAAATAAGGAATAGGCAAACTCCTTTATTTATGGACAGATGTTGGTGAAAGTTGGTATAAATATTAAGATAAAAATTATTTATGGTAGAAATGACTACTTTCAGTGTTCCTCAGAGCAGCTATCCTGCACACTCTTTCCCATGTTAATCTTATGGAGAATAGGCAAATAGTTCTCATGTTTATGGACAGATTTTTATAAAAATTGTCATATATTATTACTGTATTATTATATTATTGATTTGGAAATTCGCTGAGTACGCAGGTCTGCTGTGACGGGGGTGTTTTATTTAGGCTTAAGTTACTTGAATTCTTCTGTGAAAAATTTCAATGGCTTTATGTTGGCTTTACCACTGAAAAACACCCAGAAAGAAGTAAAGTTGTTACTAAATGTATTGGCTGTCAGCCATCTTGGTATGGTGGAGATACATTGTTATGTTTAAACTGCTAAAAAGATGAAGCTTCGGGTAAAACTCAAGTATGAGTTGTTTTCACATTTGAAAAATGGCGAAAATTTCAATCGTTGAAAACCCCCCTGAAGGACATCCGTCGACTGCCGAAACTGACATAAATGTTGAGAAGATTCGTGAGCTTAACGAGATATCTGGAATTGCTTGGAGCTCTATCCAGCGAATTTTGTTTAAAGATTTTAAAATGACAAGAGTGGCTACCAAGTTCGTGCTGTCGAGTTTTGACTGACCATCAAAAGGAACGTCGAGTGGAATCATGTCGAGCAATGAAAGAACACCTGCAAATTGATCCAGATTTTTTTCTAAGATCATTACTGGTCACGAATTATGGTATTTTGGTTATAATTCTGGAACAAAGCAACAGTCCAGCAAATGGAAAAGGTCATCCAAAAAAAAGTTTTTGTCAGTTTTTGCAGTCGATGAATGTCCTTCATGAGGGTTTTCAACAATTGACATTTTTAAAACGTGAAAACAACTCATACTTGAGTTTTACTCAAAGCTTCATCTTTGTAAGCATATTTGATACCAGCTATCCCATTTATAACCACTAACTATAAAAGCAAAACAGCTGTCTACTGCAATCCCTATTAAGACTTCAAATGTCGTCAACTTCCACCCAAGCCAGTCACCGTTTATTTAAGGTGGACCCTCCCGCCACTATACCACTTATTATCAAGCCAAATTGGGATTACTCGTGTTGGGATTCGAACTATAGCACTTCCAAATGCTACGACGTTTCACTCGTCATTTATGCGTCGTAACACTCTGCTACCCATGCATAGGGCTAACACAGGGCTTAGTTGGCTGTAAAGCATACTCTAATGGCAAAATATTGATCTCCATGAGATAATTCTGAGAGTACTATGGGGCAGCACGAAATGTAGTTTACAAAGTTCTTGATAGATGCCACTGCGTGATGGGTTACATTTGTCGTCGAACAGAGGTGGTTATTGGTTGTTTTCTCAAAACAGATAAAAAAATTTGGACCTGAAGGTAACTAATAACTATTGATATAAAATTCCCATGTCTATAGATTTTCATAGGTTTAAATAATGTGACATTTTGGAATACAAAAATAATGTATATTTTTACACTTTAATAGTGGTCATCTTTACAAAAATAAAAATAATATTTGTTTGTGTTGGTTACTGTTGCTCTATTTTTATGTTGGTTTCATGCGGGGCGGGAGCTGGAACTGGAGCCTGTTTCAGGGCTGGAGCCCCCGTCTGGATGATGGGAACAGTACGTGCTCCACCTTCCTGCAATGCCTGTTCAAAAACAGATTTTATCAATAAATAAAACAAAGAAATGTATCACTTCTTTTAGATATTTAGAGGAGTGCCAGTAAAATAAAATTCAAACCAACTAAACACAAACTATACTGAAAATTTGTGTGAGTATTGGTTTGTACTTGAAAAAAGTTCTTTTTAACATAGATTCAGCAAAGATATGATTCTCAAATTCTTCCAAGAATTCAGATATTTTACTTGTATTATTCTAACCTACGTAAATGTGAGCCTTTTAAAAACTTTAACGTAACTCCCACACCACTTAGTTTTTTATGACTACTTATGATACTACTTATAACAGGATTATGATAACTTAATATCTTCCTTAATTAATTATGCTTTACCCAAATAAGGCAAACATCCTGTTACTAGTTTTTTTTTACCATATCTCTCGCGTACCACTGGTAGTACCACCAGTTGAGAACCACTGATATAGGAAATAGGCAAACTACTTATTTATGATCAGATGTTGATGAAACTTGGTATATGATCAAAATAAAAATGGTTTATGATAAGAATGCCTCTTTCCCATGTTAATCTTATGGAGAATAAGAAAACTTTACTTATTAACAGATAAAAAAAATTTGGACCTGAAGGTAACTAATAACTATTGATATAAAATTCCCATGTCTATAGATTTTCATAGGTTTAAATAATGTGACATTTTGGAATACAAAAATAATGTATATTTTTACACTTTAATAGTGGTCATCTTTACAAAAATAAAAATAATATTTGTTTGTGTTGGTTACTGTTGCTCTATTTTTATGTTGGTTTCATGCGGGGCGGGAGCTGGAACTGGAGCCTGTTTCAGGGCTGGAGCCCCCGTCTGGATGATGGGAACAGTACGTGCTCCACCTTCCTGCAATGCCTGTTCAAAAACAGATTTTATCAATAAATAAAACAAAGAAATGTATCACTTCTTTTAGATATTTAGAGGAGTGCCAGTAAAATAAAATTCAAACCAACTAAACACAAACTATACTGAAAATTTGTGTGTGAGTATTGGTTTGTACTTGAAAAAAGTTCTTTTTAACATAGATTCAGCAAAGATATGATTCTCAAATTCTTCCAAGAATTCAGATATTTTACTTGTATTATTCTAACCTACGTAAATGTGAGCCTTTTAAAAACTTTAACGTAACTCCCACACCACTTAGTTTTTTATGACTACTTATGATACTACTTATAACAGGATTATGATAACTTAATATCTTCCTTAATTAATTATGCTTTACCCAAATAAGGCAAACATCCTGTTACTAGTTTTTTTTTACCATATCTCTCGCGTACCACTGGTAGTACCACCAGTTGAGAACCACTGATATAGGAAATAGGCAAACTACTTATTTATGATCAGATGTTGATGAAACTTGGTATATGATCAAAATAAAAATGGTTTATGATAAGAATGCCTCTTTCCCATGTTAATCTTATGGAGAATAAGAAAACTTTACTTATTATGCATATTGATCAAACCTGTTATATGTTGTTATTAATTTGGAAATTCGCTGAGTATGCAGGTCTGCTGTGACAGGGGTATTTTTATTTTTTTTTTAATAGTAAGGATGTTGAGCTCTTTGGAAAAATGTTTTAAGTAATTAAAATTACTTTTAAATTCAGCTTTTGCTTAGGTTGCAAATTAATGATGAGTGAGTAGGCTATACAATTAATTAATTAAAAACTTAACTTTTTATATGTATAAAAAAGATAAAACAAATACATTAAAGATTGCAATACCTACATTTCAAACTTTAATGTGTGTGTTGACTTAATGAAATGATATGACAATGAAAAATTATCAACAAAATGTGAACTATTGATTTTGATTGATTGTGATGATAAACAATTTTAGAAACTTGGTAGGCTTAGATGGTTTAAGTTAATTTAAGCATAATTGTTCATTTGATAATTGTTTTAAAAATCTTAGGATCACCTGTTCAGTTTTAGGATCTAAAATAACAATATAAGTCTAAAATAAATTACAGACCAAGCTGTGCAGTTTCGAGAGAAGCTCCAAAAATACCTCAAACTAAATGTGAATCACCTGAGGAAATATAGTGTCTGACTGAAGCCAAATGCTTTATTTATAAACTCTTCAATCTGCAGGAACTGTTTTTTAACATTAAGTATTAAATATCAACTTAAAAATCATTATTGGTCTATAAAAAAAGTATAAGTATGACACATACTTCTGTAAGTAAATTTAAAAAAGACAATCTGTAATAAAACTATCATGTTCTACAAAGTAATTTAAATATTATTTAATAATTTATTGTTCAAATTGTATAATCCTGGTAATACCAAGTTTTTTGAGCAGGTTTTGTTTGGTGATTTGACCTTACGCTTCATACCAAGTTTCATGGAACGGTGGAAAGTAAGGAAGAAATTGATTTTTTTATATTTTCCATAAGAATAACATTGTGCGCTTTCAGACAACGTACTGCGTTTATCGTGGACAGTGAATTTAACTTTTCTCTGGAACCGTTAGTCGTAGACAAATAATTCAAAATACTAATTTGTTTAGTTTTTTAAGCTGGTTTCAATGGTACCAGTCAAATTATACTTTACTTTTATTGTTCGCTAAAATTTAAAATTTGATTTTTTTGACATTTAAAAGCATAACTTTTGAACCGTCATTTTTACAGACATGCGGGTGGTGTCAAATTATTTAGTGCTCTGTGCACTATAAACTATCAAATTTTAATCAAAATCGTTAGAGCCGTTTTTGAGAAAATTGGATTTTTCACGTTTTTTAAGGGTTTTTAGGGGTAAACTACCCTTAAAATCAAAAATTCAAAAAATGAAAAAAATGGCTAGAGATACGGTGACTATATATATACATGCCAAATTTCATCTAAATCGGACCAACGGGGTAGGCTGTGGCACTGTACACATCCAGACACACACACACACACGGACGGACAGACATCACTCCAAAACCCACTTTTTTGGATTCAGGGGACCCCAAAACGGATATATCCACCCTCAACTCAAATTCGAAAATTTTGACGAAAACAATACTTTCTCCGTATACTATGTATAAAAAGTAAAAAGTATAAAAACCTTTTCCAAATTTGTTTAGAGGTTCGTGGGGCGAGAATGATACACACCCTCTGATGACTGTGACAATGACAGCAATGTCCAAACCATAATGTATGCAGATGATACAACCCTTCTTTTTGCAGACGAAATGACCTGGCTATAAATCCATCCAAAACCACACAGATAAATATTAGCAGACGACACGAACAAATTCAAGAAATTCCCGATATTTCGACTGAAAGAAAATTGAAACTACTGGGATTAACAATTGATACCGAAATCTCCTGGACAGATCATATACACAATCTGGCTAAGAAAATTTCATCTGAAATATATGCAGTGTAAAGAATGAAATGGATAGGAGGTGTTGAAATTAGGGGTGTGCAATGCATCGAAAATGTATCGAAATTTCGATTCGATACAGAGGTAATCGAAATCCCGATGCATCGAGCGTCCCGATGTTTATTATTAAATTAAACACATTAAATTAAACACATTAAATTATTGACATTAAATTTATTACATTATTTTATTTATTGACATTAAATTTATTTAATGTCTATGTTTGTGCAATCCAATTTTCCTTTTTATTTTGTTATTCAAACTGATTTTGAATCCTTTCTCAAAATTGACCAACAAGTCAGAGAAGTTTTTAACACGACAACAGCTTACGTGACGTGACGATTACAATTTTAATGAAAGTTGTTTATCGTTAGGTATTCCTCCGCTGGACACAACAGACATCAATAGTAACAAAAAATACATCAAAACGTATTAACAACCAAAATTGAATCGTATTTGTTTAAATCATAGTTTGTTTAGTTTAGTTTTAATAATGGCTCCTTTTTCATCACAGTATCAATTGACAGCGTCCATTGCATTTCTTACGAAGCAAAAAAGTAGATCCATAGTTTTTTAATAATATTTATTCCAAAAACTAAACCTTGAGTATTTAACATTATCTAAATTATCTATTATAATGTACATATTAAATGTTTTATCAGTATGACGATTCATGAATAAAAACATTAAATTTGTGATTCTCAGTTAAATCAGGTGGACAGGTGGTCAGACAATAGCGGCAGTAGGCCCTAGGTAATAAATAAACGGTACCAGTGAACTGACACATACTTTCTCCCTTAAGTAAATTTAAAAAAGACAATCTGCAATAAAACTATCATGTTCTACAAAGTTAATCTAAATATCATTTAATAATTTATTGTTTCAAAAATAATCATCCAATTTTTAAAAATAAAAACACGAGAGACAAAGTTAAATTAATTGTTCAAATTGTATGGGGGGGACAACCCCCCCCCCTGTAACACCAAGCTTTTTTGAGCTGGTTTTGTTCGGTGATTTGACCTTACGCTTCATACCAAGTTTCATGGAAAACGGTTGGAAAGTAAGGAAGAAATTGATTTTTTTTATATTCTCCATAAGAATAACATTGGCTCTGTGTAGTTGGCGGAACCCATTTAAGAAAATGGTATAAATATATTTTTAATCGTTTGTTTATCGTTTGTTTACGTTTGTTTAGTAGTTTTTAGCGTTTGTTTACGTTTCCTCTAAGCGCAATAAATAAAACAAATTTTTTTCAAGGTCATTTCAATTTTTTTCCATTTACGGCCATAATAATGCATTTAGACTAAATTGGACAGCTGGAATGGCTTAATATTCGTTTGTTTACGTTTGTTTAGTGGTTTTTTACGTTTGTTTACTTATTACAAGGCAGTTATTACAAAAGGAAAATTGTTTCAAGGTCATTGTATAGTTGGCGGAACCCGTTTGTGAGAAAAACGAAAAAACCATTGGAATCGCTTGATCTTTGTTTGTTTACGTTTGTTTAGCAGTTTTTGGCGTTTGTTTACACTTATCTTGGTGTAAACAGCGGTAAACAACCAGCGGAACCCATTCTGAAAAATCAACTTTTTATCATTGGGATCGTTTGTTTATAGTTTGTTTACGTTTGTTTAGTAGTTTTTAGCGTTTGTTTACGTTTCCTCTTGGCGCAATAAATAAAACAATTTGTTTTCAAGGTCATTTCAATTTTTTCCATTTACGGCCATAATAATGCATTTAGACTAAATTGGACAGCTGGAATGGCTTAATGTTCGTTTGTTTACGTTTGTTTAGTAGTTTTTAGCGTTTTTTTACGTTTCCTCTAAGCGCAATAAATAAAACAAATTTGTTTTTAAGGTCATTTCAATTTTTTTCCATTTACGGCCATAATAATGCATTTAGACTAAATTGGACAGCTGGAATGGCTTAATGTTCGTTTGTTTACGTTTGTTTAGCAGTTTTTGGCGTTTTTATTTACACTTCTCTTGGCGTACAGCGGTAGTAAACAACCCATTCTGCGGAACCCATTCTGAAAAATCAACTTTTTATCATTGGGATTGTTTGTTTATCGTTTGTTTACGTTTGTTTAGTAGTTTTTAGCGTTTTTTTACGTTTCGTCCAGTCGTTATAAACAAAACATATGGGTTTCAAGGTCATTTCAAGTTCATAGCATTCATGGCCATACTATTGCAGTAAAATTTAATCAAACAGTTTGATTCGCTTAATTTAGGTTTTTTTGCGATTGTTTAAAGGTTCTCGATGTTTGTTTACTTTTAACGGGGCAGTTATTACAACAGGAAAACTGTATCAAGGTCATTGTATAGCTGGTGGAACCCATTTGAGAGAAAAACGAAAAAACCATTGGAATCGCTTGATCTTCGTTTGTTTACGTTTATTTAGCAGTTTTCTGCATTTGTTAACACTTAGCGTGACAAAAACTTCGGTAAACAACTAGGGGAAACCATAATGAAGAATCAAGCGGTCGTGTTAGCTATTTTTTAGATCACTTTTGTTTATCACTCGCAGCAGTTGTTTATTCTTTTATCTGTTAAAAACCAGTACGGCATTGAATACACAATGAAAACTTACTTGAAGCTTGGAATCATTTGTTCATGTTTGATTATTCGTACTTTTTTTTTACTTTTGTCTAGTTGTAAAAAAATTAACTTCAAACTTCTACATTGTTTTTCATTAACGGCCATAATATTGTGAATAAAGTTATTTCTTCTGTACGCCTACCCTAAGTACCTCCTTTTAAAACAAATAAAATGGTTTAAAAAAAAATATTTATTTGTGTATCTAGAGCGGAAACTGTAACTTTTTCTAACCAAGAGAAACTGTTGTCGCCCGATGGCGTAGCCGAGGGCGACAATTTTCTCGAGGTTGGTAAAGACTATCCACTCAGGTCCATGCCTCAGAGAGAAATGACTAAAGTAGAAAATTATTTTCTCAATAATATTTAGTCTTCGCCATCCAAAATAATGTGATAAGAGTCGCCCGGAAGTTCCCACGACTGCTGAAGACGCTGAGCCTTCTCATGGCGTCAGTAAAATTAAGACAGCGGAAGTGAGCGAGAAATTCTGTTTGAAATACGACAATTCTGATTCTAAAGATTTTAAAAATAAACAATAAATGGATATCTGTTACCTATTCCCAAAAATGATTATCAACTATCGAAATTCCATTCCTTTCATCCTCCAAAAGGCCTAGTTGTTATAATTAGTTTTATCCTGGTTATGAATGTATTGTTAAAAGTAACATATTCCTACCTTAACCCTCCGAGTGTCAATCGTCCATTTCGGTCGATTAGGTAATCGATTAGATAACGTACTTAATCAAATGTTTAATTAAGCCATGTTTTTGGAATTGTCATGAAATGACCGTCATTTTGACACCAAGAAAAATTTTTCTGACCTGCCTTGTTATAAGTAAACAAACGTAAAAAACCACTAAACAAACGTAAAAAAACGAACATTAAGCCATTCCAGCTGTCCAATTTAGTCTAAATGCATTATTATGGCCGTAAATGGAAAAAAAATTGAAATGACCTTGAAAACGAATTTGTTTTATTTATTGCGCTTAGAGGAAACGTAAACAAACGCTAAAAACTACTAAACATACGTAAACAAACGAACATTAAGCCATTCCAGCTGTCCAATTTAGTCTAAATGCATTATTATGGCCGTAAAGGGGAAAAAATTGAAATGACCTTGAAAAAAATTGGTTTTATTTGTTTCGCTTAGAGGAAACGTAAACAAACGCTAAAAACTACCAAACAAACGTAAACAAACGATAAACAAACGATCCCAATGATAAAAAGTTGATTTTTCAGAATGGGTTCCGCTGGTTGTTTACCGCTGTTTACGCCAAGATAAGTGTAAACAAACGCCAAAAACTGCTAAACAAACGTAAACAAACGAAGATCAAGCGATTCCAATGGTTTTTTCGTTTTTCTCACAAATGGGTTCCGCCAGCTATACAATGACCTTGAAACAATTTTCCTGTTGAAATAACTGCCTTGTTATAAGTAAACAAACGTAAAAAACCACTAAACAAACGTAAACAAACGAATATTAAGCCATTCCAGCTGTCCAATTTAGTCTAAATGCATTATTATGGCCGTAAATGGAAAAAAATTGAAATGACCTTGAAAAAAAATTGTTTTATTTATTGCGCTTAGAGGAAACGTAAACAAACGCTAAAAACTACTAAACAAACGTAAACAAACGATAAACAAACGATTAAAAATATATTTATACCATTTTCTTAAATGGGTTCCGCCAACTACACAGAGCCAATAACATTGGGCGCTTTCAGACAACGTACTGCGTTTATCGTGGACAGTAAATTTAACTTTTCTCTGGAACCGTTAGTCGTAGACAAATAATTCAAAGTACTAATTTGTTTAGTTTTTTAAGCTGGTTTTAATGGTACCAGTCAAGTTATACTTTACTTTTATTGTTTTCGCTGAAAATTTAAAAAATTGATTTTTTAGACATTTAAAAGCCCATAACTTTTGAACCGTCATTTTTACAGATATGCGGGTGGTGTCAAATTATTTAGTACTCTGTACACTATAAACTGTCAAATTTTAATAAAAATCGTTAGAGCCGTTTTTGAGAAATTTGGATTTTTCACGTTTTTTAAGGGTTTTTAGGGGTGAACTACCCTTAAAAATCAAAAATTCAAAAAATGAAAAAAACGCCTGGAGATACCGTGAATATATACATACATGCCAAATTTCATCTAAATCGGACCAACGGGGTAGGCTGTGGCACTGTACACATCCAGACACACGGACACACGGACGGACAGACATCACGTCAAAACCCACTTTTTTGGATTCAGGGGACCCCAAAACGGATATATCCACCCTCAACTCAAATTCGAAAATTTTGACGAAAACAATACTTTCTCCATATACTACGTATAAGGGGAGAAAGTAAAAATGACCTTGAGCCTTGCTCCGGGACAAGAGGGTTTGTTGATATTTGGAACTGACTGAGTGACTTCATTAGACTTCATTATTTTGTTTTTCGGTCAAATACTTACATTTCTCTACATAGTATGATCTAGTTAAAAATTGAGTTTTATGTTTTCTCTTTAAATAATCATTAATAATCTGAGGTGATTTAATAAATAAGCAATCAAATTAAGTTGTGTTTAAATAAGAAATTTACTTTTAAATAAGAGTAATGATTAAATAGTTTTAAATAAATATGTAACCACAACTAACTTCATTTTTAAAAGTTTTATATATTTTTAAATTTAAAATATGAATTTGAATAGAAACGAACCATTTGAAATGGATGATAACTATTTTTTTTTATAACAGTTTACTTCTGTTTTAATATTTTCTATATTATTACTTTTTGAATTTTTATTTATAGTTTTCACTACAATACTACTCATTTCCTCTAGTAATATATTTTATTTTTCTCATTTCCAAATTTGTTAGATATGTTTTTTTTAAACCTATACAAAAGAATTTTGAAATTGTATCAAAATTTTAAAACTAGAGATATTTGTTTTTGTCTTACAATAGTTTTTTTATTTAATTTAGTAGTTTATAATAGATATATAATATATTTTTACTAATTGTAGACCTACATTATTTTTTTTAAATAATTCTTGTTTTTATTCTCCTCAAGGCTAGCTATACATATTCCAAGTTATTAAAAATTTTAGCGAATCTTGGAAATCTTTTAGCAAACTTTGCTTTATTGATATAATATACATAGATAAAATACCTTAACATAAATCTTTGGAACTTGAAAGTTATCAAACTAAAAATTATCAAACTAATTATGAACTGTAAAATTTAGTGAATAGTCTAATGACATATTTTTTGGCTTTAATTTCATGGTTTTTTATTATCTTCTGTTATATGATTTCTGTTTTACAGGAAATTGTGTTGTGTGTTTGTCGTGTTGTATCGAATCGAAATTTTTTTGCTGCATCGCACACCCCTAGTTGAAATAGCTAAAACAATGTACTATGCACTAGTAGAGTCACAAATCAGATATGGATATTTTAAAAACTAGATGTTTGATTGTTTAATTAGATGTTTGGGGAGGAACATCTGAGTACAACCATGGTAAAATTCTTGTGCTCCAGAAAAAAGCTGTTAGGGCACTCTCTGGCCGTGGTCCTAGAGATAGCTGCAGAGAGGCTTTTAAATCTCTAAAGCTACTAACAGTCACAAGATTTTTCATCCATGCAGTTGTCATATACACCAAACAGTTGGACCTACCTAGAAATGGGAATTTTCATTCATACTACACAGAAGGGCAGCAGACTTCAACCTTCTCTTTCACCATACAACACAGTACAGCAGGAAAACCTCTTACATTGGCCGAAAAATCATCAACTCACTCCCACAAGACTTAAAGAACATGACAGGAAACAGTTTGAAGAAGCACCTCAGAGACACGACCAGTTTACTCTATCAAGGAATTTTTTGAAATATGTTGAAACATGTAAAGCAAGATTTATTTATTTATAATGACACAATTGTATTTTTTAATGAAAGTGCAAATAAAGAGAATTGTCTATTGTCTATTGTCAAACTAAATGGTAAAGGAGCCCTCACGAACAATATCAAATAAATTACTGTAATTAGTTTTTCTAAAAATTAAGATAACCGAACCCTGGTCAACTCAGTGTACCTGAGGCTATCCGTGGCAAATAACGTTGTAACTGTACCCTAGTAGCATTTTAACCGTGACAGCGTAAGGTCAAATCACCCAAAAAACCAGTTCAAAAAACTTGGTATTACTAAAACAGATTATTTTATTTGAAAATTTTATTATTAGTCTGATTCCAAAAATAATTATTTGGTATAGTTATTTTTAGTGCTCTTAAGTTTCACCCTGTGTTCACAATTTTTTCTATTTTTCCATTTATAGTCTTTTGAAACTTTTATAGGCTCTAAAAGCAAACACATTGTATACCATCTTCAATCAACACTACTACCAAAAAAATTAACTTTGTTCATTACCAGCTGTTTGGATTGTCTTTTGTTGTTTACATTCTAATATCTTAAAGGCCAATTTCAAATTAGTTTGAGCAAACACAGTTTTCCTGGACATGAGTCCTACCTAAATCTATTTTTTACTCAAAAATGAGTTATTTCTCAAATTTAAAGAATTTTTTTATAGCTGTTTTCCAGATTTTAGTCTAAATTGATATATAGACATTGCTCATATTATAGCATAAGATCTGGACATGAGACCTACCTAAATCTAATTTTTACTCAAAAATGAGTTATTTCTCAAATTTAAAGAATTTTTTATAGCTGTTTTCCAGATTTTAGTCTAAATTGATACTATAGACATTGCTCATATTATAGCATAAGATAGTCCCTTGTAAAATAATTTTCTATAGTGAATGATTTTATATTTTCCAAAACATCATTATGTTTTACCAGGAGCCCCAGGTCTTACTCCTAACAATTCAAATTTGCATACACATATAGTTGTTTAGTTATTAAAAAAATCTACACTGGTATCTTACAGGAGTAGTTTCAGAATCCCTCAAAATATAAAGGTCATTCTTATATTTAAAAGAGGGGTCCAGTTTAGCAACAAGCTATATATTGTCCAATTTCAACTATACCAATACTGTATTTAGTAATACCTTTGAAAAGGTTTCTTACAACCGTTTCATTGAAAAGTATAATATATTGAATAATGATCAATATCGTTTTATAAACAATAAATCCACTATTTATGCAATCACAAACTGTATAAATTTAGTCGTTACTAAGGCATTCCATTGTGTCAATCGTCAAATTATGCTAAACAAATTGTATAGTTATGGAATAAGAGGGCTTCCGCATTAATGGCTATATTCATATTTATGTCTTAAAAAACTAGCTGGGTAGGATGCCATTTCAGTTAAAAGTAAGAATAAATAGACAACAGCAGGTGGAAATATCTAACAAACCATTTAAAAAGCTACCAATTAACTTTAGTGTTCCACAAGGTTTTATTCTTGGACCATTGTTTTTTTGCTCTATGGTAATGACTGTAAAACATCAGTTAGTTTTTTAGATATTATTCAATACGCAGATGACACAATTAAACAGCTAAACAAAGAATTATTCTCTGTTTAATAGTGAATTCTATCCCTGAATTGGAAGTGAATGCATATAAAGATTTTAATTCATGCATTCAATATTTTGAAAAAATAAATTTAATATATAACGAATCAAAATCGAATTACAGTAGAACCTCGCTAATCCGTCACCTGCGGGACCGGGGGTATGGTCGGAACAACAAAAAGGTCGGATTATCAGAGGAACTCGTATATTGACATAAAAACAAACTTAAACTGTATTTCGAACAAAGAATATTGCATCAAGATTTTATAAAAAGCTACTGTACTGATGAACGCTACAGAAAGCCTAAAAACATTAAATAAATACACACATATACATACTCACGATGTCACCTGTCGATGCGTCATCGACAGGTTTCGACTTGAACGGAGTTACGAAGTAAACAAATGCTGTAAATTTCCGCTAGCCTGGTCGGACTAAGCGAGGAGAATGCCGCCGAGGACGAATTAGCGGAAGTCTGTTGTGCCGACGGGCACGGTCGGACCAACCGAGGAGTCGGACCATCGGAGGTCGGACTATCGAGGTTCTACTGTACATTAAATTTTGCTTGTCATTCAAATCATAATGATAAAGAACGCCAAACATAATGATAGATAACAAAATTTTAGAAGAAGTAGCTTGTACAAAATTTCTTGGAATTGCTGTTGGAACACATTTGTTTTATGTTCTAAAGTGTCCTCAAATATTTATCTTTTAAGAGAGTTCTCAAAATTTTACCACAGGAATAAACTAATGATGGCTGTTGTCTTATGGAAATCTTTTATGAGGATGCTGTACATAGAACAGTTTAAAAGATTATTTGTTCTCCAAAAGAAGAAAAAAGCAACGACATGCCACTTGTTGACGAGGGCTGTACACTGTACCTTCTTGGGGGCAGTGATGGTGAGCACCCCGTCGGAAGAGAGGGAGGATGTAATGTTGTTCACCTCCACATCCTTGGGTAGCAGGTAGCGGCGAACAAAGTGTCGTGAGATGAACCCATGCTCGTCCTGCTTCTCCTCATGTTTGCCTTCCACAATGACATAGTTGTCAGCTGTCTTAACTGTTATCTCATTGGGACTGAACTGCTGCACATCAAGAATCACCTGTGTACCAAGCAAGAGCATGTTGGCGTCAATATGAATATATATATCAATATATATATTAATAGCTGCTTTCATTTAGCAGGATAATGAATCAGTAACCTAAAGATCAGATTTATTTACTTTCAGCTTAAAATTCAAGAGATCTCAACATTTTACTTTACCTAAATTTTTTTCTCATCTCACATTTTCGTTATTCTTTTCTTATGTATTGTAGTAAAAGTGTATGTATTTAGTAAAATACATGGTATAGTTAGTAGTAATACAAAGTGTCCCACAAAGAGTTTTAAACGTTTAATTTTATATTATGTGCCCATTTATGCACTGAACTTTTTAAAATTTTACACAGTTTACAAAGTAGGTTCTAAAAATATTCTGGAAAAATTTCAGGTCCTTAACCTTTGTAGAAACAAAATGGCGGCATCTTAAAAATTTTACCATTTTCTTCCTATAAAAACTACTTTCATGAGTTATTATGTGATTTGTTTACTAAGTTGCAGATCTAACGCTCACTGTTGAAGAACAGCTGTTCGATTGTAAAATTTCGCTTGAGCCTGAAATACATAACACAATTATTATAATGCCGTTAATCCCCACATTCTTGAAGAGACTCCAATGAAATCAAATGGAATTACTGTTTGGGCGAATGTCAGTTGTAACAGCGTGTTATCTTACGACATTTCAGACAATACAATGACTGGGAATAAGTAGGTAGGATTTTAAATGAACATCTCTTGCCCTATTTGATGTTACCAGAAATGGATCAAGCAATCGTCTAACAAGATGGTACTCCACCTCATTTCGCAAATCATGTCAAGCATATACTAAATGACAACCTTCAATGACCGTTGGATTGGTCGTGGAAGTGATTTTTTAGATTGGCCAACCTGTTCACTAGACTTAACTGTTTGTGACTTCTTTTTATAGGGGTTACTTAAAGGAAAAGTTTATACCTATAGCTTCAATAATGATGAGGAACTAAAACGATCAATAGAAGAGGAACTTATCCGGATACCGCAGAGTTTCTTTGTAATAGCTTACGAATCATTTCTTAAGAGCTGTTATCAGTGTATTGCTGTGGATGCGTAATAATTTGTAATTTTGGACTTTGAGGTTTTTCATTTGGCTATGCTCTAGTTTTTTTTATTTAAAATCATATTGCCCTAGAATTTAACAATAAAAATATTTTATAAAACCAAAAACACCTTTTTTAATGTTTGTAACATATCATTTTTCAATATACCGCCATTTTGTTTCTACAAAGGTTAGGGAGATGAAATTTTTCCTAAATTTCTTTAGAACCTACTTTGTAAACTGTGAAAAATTTAAATACCCCCGTCGCAGCAGACCTGCGTACTCAGCGAATTTCCAAATAAATAATGTAATAATAATATTATATGTCAAGTTTTATCGATATCTGTCGATAAATGTATGAGTTAGTTATTTGCCTATTCTTCATAAGATTGACATGGGAAAGAGTATGTATGTTTGCCACTGTGAGGAACACTAAAATTAGGCATTTATAGCATAAACAATTTTTATTTTGATAATTTGTACAAATTTTCATCAACTTTCCATTTTCATTTGTCCATAATTAACATAGGAAAAGAGTATGCAGGTTAGCTGCTGTAAGGAACACTGAAAGTCGGAATTTTAAGCATAAAAAATTATTTTTATTTAAGTTTCATCAACATCTGTCCACAAATAAAGGAGTTTACCTATTCCCTATATGATTAACATAGGAAAAGAGTATGCAGGTTAGCTGCCATGATAAGTACATAAACTATAATTTTCACGCATAAATGGATGGATCTCAACCACATGAAGCTAAATATCAAGTTTTATCCAAAACATATTGATTGATAAGTGAAATATAAATTTTTCCTTATCCTCCATAAGATTAACATTAGAGCCCCAAAATACAACGTACTGTGTTTAGATTTTTCAATATCTCGGTAACTATTGGAGATAGAGAAAAACTTTAAGGAACTAAATTGTGTAGTTTTTTAAGCTGATTTTAATGGTTGAAGATAAAATTTAGAAACTTTTTAAATTACATATGAAAAACGCAAAAACCCAATTTTGGGGTACAAAACCCCCCCAAACTACCCGTTCCCATTGACCGATATGTCTGGTTTAGAAACTCGTTCGAGCAAATGTAGGAATACACGTCTCTACCAAATTTGGTCTCGATCGGACCATTTTTACGAGAGTTATCGTGTTCATAGACACACACACACACAGACACAAATATATATATATATACAGAATATATATATATATATATAATATATATATATATAAACAGAGCCTGTTGTGGTTAAATACAACGGTCTCTAGAAAAAAGGTACCCCAATGTATTTCTTACGGAAAACATGTTTTTAGCGAATTTCCCATAGGGAAGAAGCTATTACCGTAGGTCTCATGGTAAGACTTAAGCCCGGGACCATGTTATTTTTTTGTCTTAAGGTGCCCAGAGTCCAAAAACAATAGTCGTTAAAATTTTTACATATATATATATATATCTATATGTATATATATATATATATATATATATATATATATATATATATATATATGTGTGTGTCTGTTAGCACGATAACTCTCGTAAAAATGGTCCGATCGAGACAAAATTTAATAGAGACGTGTATTCCTACAAATGCTCGGACGAGTTCGTAAACCGGACATATCGGTCAATAGGAACGGGTAGTTTGGGGGGGTTTTGTACCCCAAAATGGGGTTTTTTGCGTTTTTCACATGTAATCTTTTAAAATTTCTAATTTTATATTTCACCATTGGAATCAGCTTAAAACACTACACAGTTAAGTTCCTTAAAGTTTTTCTCTATCTCCAACGGTTAACGAGATATTAAAAAATCTAAACACAGTACGTTGTATTGTGGGGCTCCAATGTTAATCTTAAGGAGGATAGGGAAAAATTAATATTTCCCATATTAATCAATATTTTTGGATAAAACTTGATGTTTAGCTTCATGTGGTTGAGATCTATCCATTTATGCTTAAAAATCATAGTTTATGTGTTTATCATGGCAGCAAACCTGCATACTCTTTTCCCGTGTTAATCATATAGGGAATAGGCAAACTCCTTTATTTATGGACAGATGTTGATGAAAGTTGGTATATATGTTAAATATAAAAATTATTCATGGTAGAAATGACTACTTTTTGTGTTCCTCACAGCAGCTAACCTGCACACTCTTTCCCATGTTAATCTTATGGATAATAGGCAAATAGTTCTCATGTTAATGGACAGATTTTTATAAAACTTGTCATATTTTATCATTATTATTTAATTATTGATTTGGAAATTCGCTGAGTACGCAGGTCTGCTGCGACGGGGTATTTTACTTTTTCACCATACATACTAAAAACGTCAAACTTTCATATTTTTTGGCAAATCTACAGGATAAAAGCTTTAATCACATATTAATCAATGAAATTGGTCCAATGCAAGCCTAGATTTAGTTGTACAAATTTTAACAAAAAAATGTCAGACTCAGTATTTCTTTAACGCAAAGGAATTTGTTGTATCTTTGGTTTTTTGTACATAACTTTTAAACGGTGAGGAAATCGACCACAGTGGATGGTGATTTTCTGATAGAGAATTAAATTTCCATCAAATTACTTTTGAGAAACCTCAAAAAGACGGTAAAATATCACCTTCAAAAAGGATTTCGTAAAAACCTGTTTTCAATGTATTTCTTATGGAAAACATGTTTTTTTACTTTTTCACCATAAATACTAAAAAACCTGAAACTTTCATATTTTTTGGCAAATCTACATGAATGAAGCCTTCCAACAACGCATTAATGATTAAAATCAGTCTAGTAGAACTCTAGATTAAGTTGTACAAAGTTGAAGAAAAATATCTTTAATTCAATATTTTTTCAACACAAAGAAATCGGTAGTAGCTTTGGTTTTTTGTAAATAACTTTTAAACGGAGGAGAAATCGATGAAAATGGATGGTTATTTTCTGAAAGAGAATTAAATTTACAACAAATTACTAATATGCATTCCTTGAGAAACCTCAAAAAGGCTGCCAAACATTGCCTTAAAATAATAAATTCGTAAAACCCCATTTTCAATGTATTTCTTATGGAAAAAATGTTTTTTAACTTTTTCACCATAAATACTATAAAACATCAAACTTTCATATTTTTTGGCAAATCTACAGGATGAAAGCTTTCTAATGGCATATTAATCAATGAAATTGGTCCAGCGGAACTCTAGATTTAGTTGTACAAAGATTTTTAAGACTGAATTATTATAAGAATAGATATATTAAATAATTATTCATGATTTAGTACCCTTTTTTTGTGTGAGGCATTATTTTATTTAAAAAATTCACAACATGTTTCAGAACTCAGTCCATTATCAAGTGGTGTAGTAATCTTAAGTACTACACCACTTGATAATAGACTGAGTTCTGAAACATGTTGTGAATTTTTTAAATAAAATAATGTCTCACACAAAAAAAAGGGTACTAAGTTATGAATAATTATTTAATATTAATAGTAGCCCTCATTTACCAACTCAAATATATATATATAAATTTTAACGACTTGTTTTTGGTCTCTGGGCACCTAAAGAAGAAAAAATAACATGGTCCCGGGCTTAACTCTTTCCATGCTAACCTGAACTTTGTCGGCCTCTGAGACGAGGCTGGAGGTGCCGCTGTTGGAGCGAGCAAGTGGTTGACGCCACGGCCGGAAGTATCCGCCTCCTGGTCTTAGGCTGGACGGAGTGAAACTGCAACACATGTACAGTCATACATTAACAACACACCAAGGAACAAAATGCTTGTAAATTTTTTTAGTTTTTTTACTGAGCTGGTCATTTGTGATACTTAATGAGATGGCCAGTAATTCCATTTCATATCTATGTAATATATAGTATAATTCTAATTGAAATAAATATTTCTTATTCTTATCTTTTATGTGAATTTAAGTGATAAATTGAGTGGCACAGTTTACCTGTTCCACAAGTCATCGCGTCGTAGCCCTAAACCAAAGTGTTGGTCGAGTAGCCTCGAAGGACGTTCTCGGTCAAACTCATCCCACCAGTCTCGAAACAGCAATGGTACTAATGACATCTGATAACAAAATCCAAAGCAATATTTTCTAGTGATCAATTTCAGAAAGTACTGTAGATTAACATTCAATTGTTCTAACATTTGCTTATCCATGTACTTGACTTACTGAAAGTCAGTTATGCAGCTTGGATCTAAATTAGAAGTGATAATTTAATAGATCAGTTGTTTGTGTGCTGAATGGAGCCTCACTTTTGCACGTGTTTTGCTATAAGAGGTTTTTAGTCCAGGTTCTTGAAGGTGTATAGAGTTAAATGGAGCTGTTTTCAAAACATGACTTAAGAAATGCCATAATCCAAGAGAATCTTTAATCCAAGAGAATCTCCTCTGAAGAAATATGACGTTTTGGAACAATACGTTTCGTATAAGTAAGTTATAAGTGAGTTTTCCTATTCTCCATAAGATTAACATGGGAAAGAGTATGCAGCTTTGCTGCTGTGAGGAAAGTGCACTGAATATAGACATTTTTATGATAACCAAACCATTATTATTTTGACCATATACCAAGTTTTATCAATATCTGTCCATTAATTAATAAATGAGTATTCCTGTTCTCTATATGATTAACATGGAAACACTGGAAGTATCCATTTTTATCATGAACTATTTTTATTTTCACCATATACAGAACCAAGTTTTATCAATAACAGTCCACAAATAAAGAAGTTGCCTATTCTTCATATCATTAACATGGGAAAGAGTATGCAGGTTTGCTGCTATGAGGAACACATAAACTATGTTTTTTTAGCTTACATGTATAGATTCCAACCACATGAAGCTGCATACCAAGATTCGTCCCAAAAATATTGGTTAATAGGGAAATATAAATTTTTCTTTATCCTCCATAGGGAGAGAGAAAATTTATTTATTAATTTACATCTTCCTACCATTGTAGGTTTCTTAAAAACAATGAATACTTTTACAAATTTTTTTCTTAATTATATAAATGATTTTTCAGGATGATTGCTGATCCTTTTACTGCCAATAGTGCAATTTCATAAAGTTTATTTTGGTTAAGTTAAGGCCGAAACGTTTCCAAAAAATCATAAATATCATAAATTTTGATATTTTTCCTCTAGAACCAATAAATAAACTAATAACTTCGAAATTTTGGATTTTGTATTCATTTTTATAAAACTCAATTGTTGAACTATAAATTTGGATTTTTTCAATGTCCACTTCTTCTGGCTGTTTTTCACTTGATTCAAAACGAATCGTTGCATCAATTATGATGCCCTTGTTATTTTTATGGTCCAGCAAAATAATGTCACTTCGTCGGATTGAATCATTTGTAGCTATTTCTGTGATTTCTTCATGAACTTCGTATGACCTTTTTTCTAAATTAATCCGCAATCAGCGTTCTTATTTTATTGTGTTGGACATTCCTCAAAAAGCTTCCTTAGGGACATTGTCCAAGGACATGTGGCGATGTTTCAAAGATATAGGTCTCCGTTGTAGGGCAATGCCTATACCGGTTGTCGTCCCTGGACCTTCCCTTGATTCCTCTAACTGGTGCAATATTTCCAACCATTTTAACATAATCTTTGTAATCTGAATCCGTTTAACCTTTGAGTTCATTCATTTTCTTGTTGATGGAAGTGCATTGCCTGTGTAGAATGGATCCTCTTCCCTTTTGTTTCAAGGAACACCATTTATCAAACTCTAAACTTTCGAGATACTGCCGAATGTGTTTTGATTTTAATGTAAAGTTTTCCTCTATGTTATTTATTTCCAATTTCCTCAAACAGTCATTTATTTCATTGTCAAAGTTTCTGTATAGTGAAATATATGTATCATCTTCTTTTTTTAAAACCAAACTTATATTTATGTGCTGAATATATGCTTCCCATGATCCTTTGGTAATGCCTTATCTATAATATTATAAAGAAGAGGTGGTTTCTGTATGGTTGTTTGTGGGTTTGTGGGTTTGTGTGTTTGTGTGTTTGTGGGTTTGTTGTGGCAAGTAATTGCGGAAAATACTGAACCGACCGGTTTGAAATTTTACAGAAAGGTAGATCTTAAACTCATGCAACACATAGGCATACTCATTTCCATGTATGTATATATTCACCGTATATCCAGGCATTATTTTCCTTTTTTTAATTTTTGATTTTTAAGGATAGTTCACACCTAAAAACCCTTAAAAACGTGAAAAATCCAAATTTCTTAAAAACGGCTTAGACGATTTTGATTAAAATTTGATAGTTTATAGTGCACAGAGTACTAAATAATTTGACACCACACACATGAATGTAAAAATGACTGTTCAAAAGTTATGGGCTTTTAAATGTACAAAATCAAATGTTTAAATTTTCAGCAAAAAAGGTAAAAGAAAAGTATAACTTGTCTGGCACCATTGAAACCAGCTTAAAAACAAAACAAATTAGTATTTTGAATTATTGGTCTACGACTAACGCTTCCAGAGAAAAGTTAAATTTACTATCTACGATAAACGCAGTACGTAGTCTGAACGTGCCCAATGTTATTCTTATAGAGAATAATTCTTAATAATCTTTAATTTAGTGTAACTTAAATTAATTGAGTTCACCTGTATTAACTAGATTGTATTTATTAATTGCTTCTTGATTGTAATAATGATAATGACTGTCTATTTCTGTACAAGGAAAATGACGATAAAAACTGATTCTGATGTTGATAACACATGAATTTGATTCAAGTTCACAAATTAACTTAATAATTCTCTATAATTAAAACTTATTTAATCATTACTATTAAAATCAAGTAGAATCTCATCTCATGTAGAGAGTATTAGTTCAAAATCTACAAACTAATCTTATTTGAAATTTCATGAAAACTAGAAAATGAATCTGAAATAAAGGCTAACAATTTTTGATATTTGATTGTTTGATGTTTTTGTGTATAATTTTTGGCTCGTATTTACAATGTTTCCATAATGAGTACAGTACGGTACCACTATTTTGTCCTAGTTTATCTTTAACTCTTATAATGTAGTTTGACACGTAAGATTTATAAACACTTATGACCAATTTTCTGTACTATATATATGTATATATATGGTATGTATATAAACTCAGGACAATAAATGCAATAATTAATTAATTAAAGCAAGTATATATTTACTTACCTTCTATGATCGTTTTCCTTTGACTGACCAGAAGTAAATGCAAGAATTCTGTGGATAGTTTGTTTATTTTGGGATATTTATAAGTAGCCACTCCCGCCCCTGACCAGTTTAAACCTCCTCCACACATTCACACACTTGGTCATATATCTAAATTTGGATTACACTAATCGCTGACTGGTGAGGCTGTTTTTATGCGGTGACAGCAAACTCCCATTCTTCTTTGTTTCGATTTTAAAATGCATGCAAACTGGAGTGTAGCAGGTTCAAAACCTTAAAAAGTTTCAAAAGTTATTAGGGTTTACAGACAATTTAAAAAAAAACAAAAAGCAACCAATTCTAACAACATTCCAAAGTGAAATATTTTTAACTGCATGAAAGATTCCCTTTATTTATAGATTCCAGATTTATAGATATGTTTGACAGAGAAAATCCCAAGTAGAAAATTTTAAGTCAAAATATTTTAAAATAGATTCAGCTGGATCAATTTTTTCATTAGATAATATTTTAAAAATAATTTAATAATACTGTATTTTCGAAATAATTTTAGTTAAATTTTTGTCCAATGGAGTGGCAATTTGTCACAAAAAACAGTGATCTGTCTGATACAAATAAATTAAATACAATGTGCCCTAGGGATTGGTGTTAGGGCCCTTTTTATTTATTATTGTAGTCAATGACTTCTCAAAAACATGCCTTGTAAGTCGATATTATATGCGGATCATACGACGCTGATTCAATCAGGGATGAATTTGGAAAGTGTTTTACTTATGAATCAACATGCTATGGACAAAGTTAGTGAATGGTTTAAAGCTAATTATCTGAAAATAATGAAAGCAAAACAGACAGTATAATATTTATATTACAAAAATCTTAGAAAGTTGAAAAAAGTGTAAAGTAACTTGGAATTTATGTTGATAGTAGATCGAGCTCGGAGGATCATATACAAAACCTATGTAAAAGCTAGCAAGGACAAATTACCTTCTTAGAAAACTAAAAGAGAATTTAGTTAAAATATGTTGATAAGTGCTTACTTCGCTTTTTTTCAATCACATATAATATCTGGAATCGCATTGTGGGGAAATAGTGCACATGCAGAACAGATATTTCGATGGGAGGGGGCAAGTACTGCCACGCCCCAAGTCCTGGCCAAGATCGCCAACCCGGCGATGAAGCCCAGCCCAGCGCCCGCCCGCACCCGGCCACCCACAGAGGAGCTGAGCAACGAGGACCAGCCAGCCCCAACGCTAGCGCTGCCACCGACCGGAGGGAACCAAGAGATCCTCCAGGCCCTCGCCGGCCTATGCTGTCAGATCACGGCTCTTACGAGCCTGATCAATATACTGGTTGCAGGCTGCAGCCAGTAAGCACCAGTGGGCTACATGGCCTACGATGAGAGCAGGAGGCTCTCCAGCGTCCGGTACGTCCTAGCGACATTTTGCTAATGCGTGCCAACAGATAAGGGGGCACAAACTTGAAGCCTCCCAGCTTAGAGAGGGGCATAGGAAAGAAATATTTACCGTAAAGAGTTAGGTATAATGGCTCTTCCCTCCCTCTATATTAATAGCTGTTTAATGAAGGTAAAATAAAACGTCCATCAGTTTTTTTAATGTAAGATCAGATTTTCATAATTACAAAACGAGGCAAAATCACCAACTGGAGATGAAACAAGCCCGGTTAAACAAAACTTGTAAAATATTATCTGTATGGAAAGAAAACCATTTAATAAGCTGCCTTCAAGTGCATTAGAAACAGAGAACCGAAAGTTTAAGGTTATTTTAGAAAAGTTTTTTCTTATACTATGTATAAGAGGAGAAAGTAAAAATCAATTCCTCAACAGTTTTCATGGAACTGTATGCAGTATAGAGTCACATCGAGCAAAAAATTTCTAAAAAATACTTTAATTTATATCATATAACATTAAAGAATAATACTATTTCACAATGAAATGTATATATATATATATTTGATCAGGTAGTTCACAAATAAGGGCAGCTAATATAGTTATTATTAAATAAAAAGAACTTGTGCTCCCTTTTAATTTTTATTATTAATTTTAATTAATAATATTATTATTTATTAGTATTTTAATTTAATTAAAAGGGAGCACAAGTTCTTTTTATTTAATAATAAATATATATATATATATATATATATATATATTCTTATTTTTTTTTAAATTTACTTAAGGGAGAAAGTCTGACTAAGTCCACTGCTACCGTTTATTTTATTTAAAATGTATAAATTGTCTTTTAAAATGTTTCCTATGAAATATTTAATTATATAACTGAAAGCTGCAGGAAGATTGCTCAATAAATGTTTACTAGGTCAAGTCATTGAATGAGCCTAGACTTTCTTAGGGATGTTTGAACATAAAGTACAATAGTCAAAGTTCCTTGGACAAACTTATTATTGTCTCAGAACCAACAGTTTGGCCTGTACATTGTAACAAATTTTGTCTTGGATATTTCTGGCAGTGTAGGAAATTGCTGTATTGCTTCCAGTCAGACTATTGCTATATTTGAAATGAAAATAAAATTGTTTTTATTTTGTAGTATATTATTATTAATAGCCGAAAGTAAAATAAAATTACCAAATGAAGTGAGTTATGTACATCTTTGTAAATGTGTTAAAAACATAACCAAAACTTATGCAAACAAGAGAACATTTGTGTTTTTAAGTGAAGAGGTTGATAGTTCAGACTTCATGAAAAATTTAATAACTGTGGTAAGTGGAGTTAGGGTTATTTTAAGTCCTAAAAATTTAACACAAGAGGCAGGTTTCTTCATTTTTCTTGCCCAAAAAAATAAATTCTATTCAAAGATTTTGGAACATTTAGTTTATTTTGAGAACTCGAGATTTTTACTGATTTGGATTGAACAAGAAACAAGTATTTTGTATTTACGCGGTATTTTCCAAGAATTTTGGAGTCATGAAATGTTAGATGTCATTGCATTAGTGCAAATGAAGTATGGTGGGCTTGGTGTTTACACATATTTTCCATACACTAAAACACAGTGTGCCGACTCAGGAGCCCCTGTAATGATTGACACTTGGAGTAAAACATACAACCAATTTACTAAGAACCGAAATTTGTATGACAGGAAGAAAAAGGTTTACAATTTGTATGGTTGTTCTTTAAAATGTGCAGGAATACATAGGCCACCAGATTCCATTATTAAGGAAATGGGAAATAAAACATACAATCTAAGTGGAATAGGAGGTCTCCTCTTTGAAACTGTTTCTGTGAAAATGAACTTCACTCCTATAATAACCAGAGTTGTAGATATTACATCAAACTATGATGCCATCTATTCAAATGATTCTTCACCAATAGCAATTGATGTGGCAACCAAGAAAGCAGATATTGGGTTCGGAATATTTACTCGGCTGTTGGACTACCATCCGCAAGTTGCTTTGGTGAAGGAAACGGACATGGACTGCTTCACCTGGGCAGTGCCGGCAGATGCTGGACTTGGTCCCTCTATGTGGACAACTTACATCGGTGAGTTTTCAATTCTCACATGGTTACTCATTTATTTAACTCTTCTCATAGTTATTGTAACATTTTACTTTCTGGCTCGGTTGTCAAAAAATGAAGACCCAACTTTTACAAAATGGGATGTTCTGTTTTTTTATGTATATTTTACATTTCTTGGTGCATCTGTGGAAGAAAAACCTCGCTCAAATATTTTGAGGTCATTTTTGGCACCATGGTTGTTTTACTGTTTGGTTCTGATCGCAGCTTATAATGCCCAACTGGGAAGTTTTGCCACTGTGCCAACCAAGAGTGGAAACATTGAAAGTACAGCAGATCTACTCAAAACCGAATTCAGTATTACGGGAGCTCCTCAGATGTTTTACATCTTAAATGCTTCTGTTAAAACGAGTTATGCCATTAAAATGTTATTGAAACGATTTGAGGTCCAACCACCAGGAAATTTTCTTCCAATAATTGAAAAAGTTGCGTTGAATAGAAACACAGCTGTTTTTTCAACAAAAAGTTTACTGATGTACATAAATGGAAGACTGAAATCCCGTCATATGCCTACAACTTACTTGCAACAGCATTGTGTTATTAAATCACCATCTTCTCCTATCATAGTTAGGAGAGTTTCACCCTTAAGGGAGCCATTGTCAGCAATCATTCATCGTCTGTTTGAGGCTGGGATCCTCAGCCGATGGGAGCATCAAGCCAAACAACAAAGCAGCACTGACTCATTCCATCACGAGCCCAAGCTCTACATGCAGCAGATGCAAGGTGCATTTCTTCTCCTCATCTCAGGCCTATTGTTGTCTATGGTTGTGTTTTTGTTAGAGCATTTGGCTTACAGATGGATCTGCCCTCCATCTGACCTTCTCACTCAGCTGATCGCACAAGGATATACTATACCCTTCACAAATTAATCTAACTAATAGCATAGACTGCTCATACAGTTACATCTGTATTGTTTTTAGTTTAATACAAACTTTTTATACTTTACAAAACATATATTAAGATATAGTTATCATTTTATTTAGATTATAATTAAAATCGTCTATTCTTATCTGTATGTCAGCTGTGTGTGTATTTGTGAAAATAACGTGGACTAATTATGTAAGTTCAAGTTTGATAATTTTGTGTTTTTACTTTCAAGAACTGAGGAACGTTTAGTAAAACCGTGACGGTTTTTGTATTATCTTTAATTTGTTATAATAATTGCTGATATATTATTGTATTGACTGACAAAAAAGTGTTTGTTTGAATATAACCTCACTTTTATAGGTTTGTTTGTTTATTACCTTCATTAATTTGTATTGTGAATTCAGTAAACTATCACGATAACATGTCAGACCATGATTATTGCCGTGAGAACTTGCAATTGCAAAATGAAACTATGTCAACTTATGATAGCAATAGTTCGCTACTTAACATTGAACATAAAGATAAGGAAACAACTGCTAATAGTATTAGCATATGCCATATTACGGCATGTGCCCAAACCTCAAGCCAAACTTTAGTTCAAAACATTGATTGCAAAGGTGCAGAATCGCAACTGGTTACGAAAGGTAGCGACTGGCAGACTGTTCCTAGCAATAAAAGGAGCAATGTGAACTCTAACGATCATCATTCTAAAAAACCTCGCCAGGTGCTTCCAACCGTGACCTTTCAAACAAGAAACATTTTTGATCCTCTCAGCCAGATCCAGGATGAGGGTGAACTTAGTACTCCAACTTCGAAGGACACAAAACCTCCGCCCATTTTCTTGCCTGGGATCGCAAACATTAAGGATATGATGTTCTCTATAGAGTCAGTCATACCAAAGAATGAATATACATACAAATGTCTAGCTGGAAATAAGGTAAAAATTTGTCCAGTCTCTATTGACGCATATAGACAGCTAGTTCATCTGCTAGTGGGCCTCAAGGTTAACTTCCATACGTTTCAAATTAAACAGGATAGGGCTTATCGTGTGGTCCTGAAGAACATGCATTTCTCAACTGATATAAATGATATTAAAATGTCTATTGAGGAATTCGGACACAAGGTGCGAAATATCTCTAACATTAAAGACTATAAAACTAAGTCCCCACTGTCCATGTTTTTCATAGACTTAGAACCTAATCAGAACAATAAAGAAATATATAGCATTCAGTATCTATTGAATGCTAAAATCTTGTTTGAGCCTCCACGTAAAAAGTCTGATGTTGTACAGTGTAAGAGGTGTCAACAGTATGGCCATACCAGGGCTTATTGTAGATGTCCATATCGTTGCGTTAAGTGTGGTCAAAACCATGACACATTTTCATGTAGGAAACCTGTTTCTGATCCTCCTAAATGTGCATTGTGTGAGGGTAACCATCCAGCTAACTACAAAGGGTGTGTTGTCTATAAAGAAGTGAAAAACAAACTGTATCCTCCGTTGAGACAAAGAGCTCTAAAAGAAATAAGAGCAGAAAGTAAAGACAATTTGAAAGGAGGTTCTTCTAGCCCTCGTTTCAGTGATCCTGTCTTAACCAAGTCTTCCCCAGTACAGCAAGACCAAGATCATCATGCTTCCCCCCCACCTAGGGTGGACTCTTCATCTAAAAGGCGTAGTTCCTTAAGTTACGCGCGCGGACACCGTTAAACAAGTAAACAACAACAAAACTGACAGTAACCTGTCACAAACTATTCATCAGTTTTTAGATCGCTTTGAAAAGTTGTTTATTCAACAATCACAACAAATGGGTTCACTTCTGAATCTTTTAACAACGCTTGTGTCAAAATTAAAATGATGGATTCTTACATCAGGATTGCTCTTTGGAACGCCAATGGCTTGGTACAACACTATCGAGAAGTAACGTCTTTTCTATTACATCAAAAATTGGACATTTTTCTAATATCAGAAACACATTTTACGGAACGGTCCTTCTTCAAAATTCCAAACTATACCATCTATCATACTAACCATCCGAATCTTAGAGCACGTGGTGGAGCTGCTGTGTTAATAAAAAATAACATAAAGCACTTTGAACTACCTAAATTTCAACATGATTATTTACAAGCATCAAGTATTGTTGTTGTGACGGAAACTGGTCCTGTGACCGTTTCAGCTATTTATTGCCCTCCTCCTCATGTAATAAATAGAGCCCAGTTCAGGGAGTTTTTCAATTCTTTGGGTAATAGATTTCTTGTTGGAGGGGACTTTAATGCAAAGCATCCGAGTTGGGGCTCAAGATTGGCAACACCACGAGGCCGTGAACTTTTCAATATCATGATGGAACAACAGCTTACAAGTCTATCTACAGGTGAACCGACTTACTGGCCCACTGACAGGAATAAAATCCCTGATCTTTTGGACTTTTTTTATTATAAAAGGAATATCAAATGAATATTTAACAATTTCCTCCTGCCTGGATCTCTCTTCCGACCACTCACCGGTAATATTGTCGCTTAGCTCACGGGCAAGCCCTCTTGAGAAACCTCCGTCACTCCTCAACAAAAATACAAACTTTCAGAAATTCAGAGAGGACATTAATGAGCAACTAAACCTTAAATATCCGTTGCAGTCAAATAGTGATGTGGAGGACGCAATTATTTATTTTAACACCATTATTCAAAATTCTGCTTGGAATGCCACATCCCAACACGATAAAGAAGGAGTTAAGTATAACAACCTACCTCTAGACATAAAAAGAACAATAGCTGAGAAAAGAAGGTTACGGAGAATTTGGCAAAATACAAGGAACCCTATGGACAAAACACGTTTTAACAGAGCGGCCAGAAAACTTAAGCAACTCATAATAGAAACCAAAAACAAGTGGTTTGAAGAGTACACAAATTCTCTTTCACCAATCGAATCAAGTGAATATTCCTTGTGGAAAGCAACTAAATATTTAAAAAGACCAATACAACATATTCCACCTATTAGAAACAACGATGGTTCGTGGGCAAAGAGCTCCAGTGAAAAGGCTAATGCATTTTCAGATCATTTTGCGGATGTTTTTAGGCCTTTTGACTCTGATCAGCAAAATGATGACGAGGAAATATTTTACTACCTGGAATCACCTACGCAGTTATCACTCCCGATTAAGCCGTTCACCTCTTCTGAAGTTCACAGCACGATACATAAGGAAATACATCCTAGAAAAGCACCAGGATATGATCTCATAACAGGAAGGGTACTCAAAGAACTTCCCAGAAAAGCGATTATGTTTATAACATTTATTTTCAACGCTGTTTTGCGTCTAGAGTACTTCCCTTGCCACTGGAAAATAGCCCAAATTGTCGTTGTTCCCAAGCCAGGTAAACCGCTTCATGACGTTTCTTCATATCGTCCCATAAGCTTACTTCCATTGCTTTCAAAGCTATTTGAGAAACTTTTTCTGAAGAGGATGCAACCAGTACTTGAAGACATAAACTTGATTCCCGACCATCAATTTGGGTTCCGAAAATGCCACTCTACTACTGAACAAGTTCACAGGGTTGTTAACATTGTCAGAGACTCGCTTGAAAAGAAGAAGTTTTGCTCTGCCGCTTTCATTGACGTCAAACAAGCTTTTGACAAGGTTTGGCATCCAGGACTACTCTACAAACTGAAACGCTCTCTTCCTCATTCTTATTTCAACATACTAAAATCTTACTTGACCCATCGATTTTTTCAAATTAAATATTTGGACGTCCATACAAATCTTTTTGAGATTAATTCAGGAGTTCCCCAAGGAAGTGTTCTAGGTCCAGTTCTCTATTCGATATTCACTGCCGACATTCCTACAGTACCAGAAACTACCATAGCTACATTTGCTGACGATACTGCTATTCTAGCTACTCATATGAATAATGTGCTTGCTTCACTTAACCTTCAAATTGGACTAAGTTGTCTTGAGCTGTGGCTTAAAAAATGGAGAATTAGAGTAAATGAAGCAAAATCACACCACATAACTTTCACGTTAAGACGAAACATATGCCCACAAGTGACCCTTAATGGCGTTTTATTGCCCCAGGTGGAAAGTGTGAAATACCTCGGTCTCCACCTTGACTCTAAACTCACGTGGAGATCACATGTATGGAATAAAAGGCTACAACTAAACTTAAAATTAAATAATCTTAACTGGATTTTGGGTTACAAATCAAAATTGTCTCTTGAAAACAAGCTCTTAATTTACAAAGTTATTTTAAAACCAATTTGGACATATGGATTGCAGCTTTGGGGTACTGCCAGTAATTCAAACATCGAAATTATACAGAGGTTCCAATCAAAGGTCTTGAGAAAAGTAACCCAAGCTCCTTGGTTCGTATCAAACAAGACACTGCATGATGATTTAAAATTACTCTCTGTCAAAGAGGAAATTCGCCGCTTCAGCAGTAAATATCTGACCAAACTAGAAAATCATCCCAACTACCTTGCTCTAAATTTACTTGACAACAGTGAAACAGTGAATAGACTTAAGCGTTGTTCAGTCCTGGATCTTCCTCTACGATTTGAACAATAACATTTTTGTGTCACCACTGGGTGACGCATAGTTCATGTCATTTCAGTTACATAATTTTTACTTATTGTTATCTTTTTAACAGATTGTAAAATAAATAAAGTTAAAGAAAAAAAAAAAATTCTTATCTGTCTTTAATAATCTATTCAGGGTTGATAACCTTCAGCTTGTAACTTGCTTAATCCCTGTGCAGATAAAATTTCCCTACTTTGTATAATTCATATATAATATAGTTCAATAATTAAGTAATATAGTAAGTAAGTAATTATTAATATCATTCATTATATATATATATATAAATAAATAAATATATATATATAATTCCCATTATCAAGGACTTCTTACCCGAAACATGTACCTTACCTTACCTATGTGGCCACTCAAACCGTAAAAGGTTTTTGGCCTCGCCAACAGCAGCACGCCATCTGTCTCGATCCTGCATGAGGTGCAACATCAAACTTCTGCATGTCCTTCTGCACCTGATCCCACCACCTTAGCCTTGGGCGCCCCAGTGGTCGTTTGCCTCGTGGAAGATGCTCTACAGCTATTCTTAATGTGGAGTCCAGCTCCCTTTTATTAACGTGACCAGCCCATCTCAGTCTTCCGCTTTTGATTAGAGCAATGATGTCAGGATCTTGATAGAGAGTTCTTAATTCCCTGTTGGTCCTTATCCTCCATGTACCTTGATCATAAACTGGTCCAAGTATTGAACCCGAACCATGTAGAAGAATTAAAATGTTTTTTTAAAGAGTACTTGGTAAATTATTTCAGTATGATTATATTAGTAGCCCTATTTGATGAAATAAACGGTGAAATATATATATATATATATATATATATATATATATATATATATAAAATAGTACTGCAAGTAAAATTTGCATTTCTGAATATATTTGTAAACAAATTTTGTATTCATGATTAAATTATTTACATTTTTTAATGTAAATCAATTTAATGTACTGTATTGTAACTCTGTATATCACCGACACTCTTCAACATAGCTCTTGAGGGAGCATTGAAAGAACTAAAAAAAACAGATAATGGAATAAAAATTGGCAACAAGATAAGTGCATTTGCCTTTGCAGATGATGTGGTACTACTTTCAGAAACCAAGGAAGACCTCCAATGAATGTTTGAGATCCTGAAAAGGGAAACAAAAACAATGGGTCTGGAAATAAATGACAACAAAACAAAACTTGTTAGTTTTGGAAGAGGACCAGAGAACGAGGAAAACATAACAGAAATAGAAGAACAATATGAACAGGTTGACATTTTTAAGTATTTAGGAGTTTTTGTCAGGTCACATAGTGAGGAACACATAGAAATAAAGAACAGAATATACTTGGCTGGTAGAAGTATGTTTGCGTTAAACAAATTAATATCAACAAGATTATTGTCTCACCACACTAACATCAAAATCTACAAAACCATTATAAGACCTATTCTTCTATATGGAGCCGAAACCTGGACTATGGATAAAAATACAGAAGAGAAATTAATCATTAGAAGAGAAGAAAGAAACACAATAAAACAAGTGTGGACATGCAATCCGACGGGAGACTACGAGGCAGGCCAAAGAAACCCTGGAAGGATGAAGTTAAAAAAGACATGGCCAGGATGGAAGTGGATGAAGACACCGCAAGAGACAGAACAAGATGGAGGCAGTGCGTTGGTGAGGCCAAGAAACACTTGGGGTACAAATGACCATGGGAGTAAGAGTAAGAGTAGTAAGTATTGTAACTCAAATATATGTATATGAAATAAAGGAATTGTATTGAAAACAAAATAATGGTTACTAAGAATGTGTAATTAGTCAATAAATTCATTAAATGCAAGGATGAATGTGATTATTGTGAATACCATTATTTTTAGTTTACCATACATCTTTTAGTAATTTGTTTTAATATTTAGAGTTGTATTCTTTTTTTGGAGTTCTATGTGGTATCATTATATTGTATTAATTCATTCCACTCAGCCACACCCACTGGTGGTATCAGTTAGAGCTGCTAAATAACACAATTATGGGACATAAAAAGAAAGAAGTCTAAGCCTTCAACGGCCCAGGGCCCACTAAATAAAATTTATATCTTTTCTTCAAGACTCACTTCCTTCATAAATGTTGGTAAAATAACAAGTAATATTTTGATTCTTGATTTTTTTTATAAATACAAAAATAAAAAAATTAACAAATTCATTTAACTGTTAAATACTTGTAATTTCATAAGGGATATTGTGGCATACCTGTGTATGACATTGAGAATCACTAAAATAAAATTTAAAAACTTTAGCTTTGGTATTGCTTATTAATACCCAATATTATGAATTTATAATAATAAACTTTTAATATTCCAAAGAGTTTCAGGCTTTCAATAAGTATAAATAAATAATAATTATTATACTAGTACTGGGAGACGAATAAGACATGGACATGTATTATATAAGTTAGTTAGCTACATTAAATGACATGTTGTTTTGTACTCATTGTAAATACAATTTATGTGGTTTAAATAAAATGTTTACTTGCATAAAATTTGGACAAAATGTAGCCTCCGCAGTCAGGCTTTGACCTCATTACCTTCCACACGTGA
The DNA here is from genome assembly GCA_023375725.1 of Nephotettix cincticeps. NCBI lineage: Eukaryota > Metazoa > Arthropoda > Insecta > Hemiptera > Cicadellidae > Nephotettix > Nephotettix cincticeps. Next base: position 89,666,928 of record CM041786.1, on the reverse strand, counting down.
ATCCTCCGCTCTATCACTGAGCCACAGCCACTATTCATAAATGTCATTTAGAGTGTTTTAGCCAACCTCAATTATTGGAGCTGATCATCAGATATAAAATTATCTATACGATTATTAACACCAGTGACCATAACACAATTGACCATAACTGTGGTCAACTGATTGTGTTATATACGGAATGACGATTGAAAAGCAAAAGAGAAATTTAATTTACCAATTGGTTTGTTATATTGGCTTATTCATGAAATACAATGAATAAGTTTTCAATCAAAACACAAATATTGTGAAAATAATATGCTCTGGTTTTATTTTGCACATTTATTTCACCCTTTTGTTTATAAAAATTGTTTACTAATTTGATAATGTTTCATATTTATCACATACATAAAATAAATATGTATGCAAAACCTCTATTCACATCCTACATGGAACGTGCTGTTTGCCATTATCTTAAATCAATATCAACTGTCAATAGGCTATGAACAGATATTTTGATTTGTATTGTTTCCATTTCAATCTCCATAAGGGCAATACGAATTTTCTAGATTTCAAATTTAATATTACAAGAAACACAGGATTTTCCTGAACATTAAGACCTTTGTTTGAAATTCATTATTGGTGATGGTGGATTGATATTATTTAGATTCTTATTGCGGACATTTTCCATCACGATATTATGTAAAACAAAGTTTCACTAAAAGGTGAAACTTTGTTTTACATAATATCGTGATGGAAAATGTCCGCAATAAGAATCTAAATAATATTAAGACCTATCTCGAACTCTCGAAGAAACTCTGTAGAGCCGTTTTCAAGATCCTTCTGCAAATATACAAAACTTGCTCTATTATACGATGTCCGTTCGGATAGTAATCTCTGGTTGATTAAAAAAAATACACAAAATAAAATAAAAATATTTTAATATATACATCTTAAAACAACAGCTTTACACTATTTTTCGACTAGTCTCCATAACTATTAAGGCACTTATCATATCTCTTCATAAGTTTTGAAATTAAGAAGAATCAAGAATTTTATTCATCTTTAGACATACAGTGATGCATTCGATTTTGTCATGATTAATAAATTAAAATTACAAACAAATAGCCTAATAGCAACAATCAAATCCAATTAATTTATCAATTCAATTTAAAACATAGGACACAAATTACCAAAAAAAACAAATAGTACAGCAATAAAACATTTAAAACTATAATAGGTACACATATTAAAACATAATCTGCATTTATCCATTAAATAATGTTTGCAACTGGCTATATTCAGTTGATAGGAAATCATCAACCTTATAAAAAACCTGATCTTTTAAACAATTACTCAAGCACTTTTTAAATTTAGGAAGACTGATAGTTTGAGCTGAGTGAGGCAATTTGTTAAATAGCCTTCTTTTCATGCAAAAAGTATTTATATTTGTTTTTGACAGTCTAACAGAAAGTAAATCTAAGGTATAATTTTTTCGTGTGTTATAATTATGAATTTCAAATCTATTTTTATATTCCAAAACATTTTCTTTAACATCTAATAAGCTAAAATATATATACAAAAATGGAATTGTCATTATTTTCAGTTCTTTGAAGACAGGACGGCATGACTCTCGATTGTTTAAACCTTTTATAATTCTTAAAACTTGCTTTTGCCATTTATTTATTATTCCTTTTATTATTATTTTTAATTCCTTCTGCATAAAAATCACCCGCCTGTGCCTGGAGCCAGCCTGTGACCCCATCTTTGAGTTCTTTGTCGTCATCAAAGTGCTGGGACACGAGCTATTTTTTTATACGCATAAAGAGGTGATAATCACTTGGCGCCAGATCTGGGCTGTAAGGTGGATGGTTGAAAACGTCCCAATTGAAGGACTCAAGAAGGGCTGTTGTTCTGCGAGCAGAGTGAGGACGGGTATTATCGTGCAAAAAACCGATACCGGAAGTCAGGATACCACGGCGTTTGTTCTTTATAGCCCATCTTAAATTTTTTAGTGTTTCACAGTACACATCTTGATTGATGGTCGTCCCAATTCCATGAATTTAAGCAACAACACCTCTTTGGCATCCCAAAACACTGTTGCCATCAGTTTTCTGAAAAATCTTGTCAGGCTTTTTTTTGTTTGGTAGTTGATTTTGAATGTGCTCACATCTTTGATTGTTCTTTTGTCTCAGGGTTTACGTACTTAATCCAGGTTTCGTCACCGGTCACGATTCTGTTTAACAATGATTCTCCTTCATCCTCATAACGTTACAGAAAGTCTATTACAATCCAATCCTTGAGTTTAGTGGTGAGCTGTAAGAATCGTGCACAAAACTTACGGTAACCCATCTCGCTGTCACTATCTCGCACAAGAGAGTCTTGGAAATCTACACAAAATCAGTACACAACTCTGACATTGTGAAACGTCGATTTTAATGAAATTTGCATCAACTGTCTGGAGAAATTAGTCAGTGACCAATGATGGCCTGCCAATCCTCTCTTCATCATGAATGTTCTCTCATTCACGGCACAAAGCTCACGATGAATAGCTGCTGCAGAATGATCTTTGACTGTAAAAAACCTTATAACAGCTCACACTTCACATTTGGCGGGGTTTTCTATTGCAGCACACATTTCAAACTGACACAAAAACTAAACTAACGCAGGTACGATTTCACTCGACCACGGCTTGATGCCTACTGACCTCCTGAGTGCGTGAATGCAAAGATGGCGTCGCTACTCCCCCCCCACTGTGACCTAGCTTGCGAGTTGTTGCGTAATGACTAAAGACGGACGGTACTCGTTCAGCAGTTTCACAGTGTTCTGCTAGGCAGCAGCATATACTTGAAACTGTCACTTTTGCCCTAGTAGTTACACTGTTTATCCGTAGATAGCACCACGTAGTTCGTAACGTTATTTATTACTTCTTTCCTTCAGTCTGTCTGTACACAAACATAGTTCTTTTTTATGATGAATACATCACAGCTGGGTTGTGATGGCGTCACGAGAGGAAACATTTACTACGAGTGCCGGTTTTAGTGACTTTATTAAGAACTAGCCAAAGTACCCGTTCTTCGTACGGGTTAAAAAGGCTGAAAGGTGTAGGCTCTACTGATACATTTAAGTTATTGTTAATTAATTCTTCATTGTTTACAAAATGACAAAACACGAGTGTCTAAAACATTTCAAAGTAACATCTGTCAAATATTAGGAGAGGATAAGGATTAATGTAATAGAGACAGTCGTCGGAAAAAACTTAAAATCTAACATTCCACTATTTCAAATAATTCACTAATTTCGATCCAGCAGTTTATATGAAAAATCAACTTTATTTCTTCTTCTTCCCGAACTGTCAAAATGTAAAGTAAATGGATGTTGACATTAAAAACTGTAAACATTGAATCCCAGGGTATTTACAGCAACTATGTCTTCTGCTTTTTGAACTGTCAAATTTTAGTGTTCACAGCTGTTGACATTCAAGTAATTTTATGTTTTCATTCTCTAAAAATGTAAACATTGAAACTTAGGACGTTCACAGGGCGTAGCCTAAGAGGATTTTAAGGAAATGAGTATGCCTATGTGTTGCATGAGTTTAAGATCTACCTTTGTGTAAAATTTCAAACCGGTCGGTTCAGTATTTTTCACATTTACTTGCCACAACAAACCCACAAACAAACATACAGAAACCACCTCTTCTTTATAATATTATAGATATTGTCTATGAAAGTGACGATAATTAAGATGAAATTCTGCAGCTGAACATAGGCTACCTTATAACTGCTACTAGGTGTAATGGGAAATTAATCAAGAGACTCGCCTATAGTTAGGCATGTTAACTTGTCTGCACACTCTTTAATAACACAAAGCTAGCTACATACAATATTTATTCATACATATCGAACTAGGCCTAGGAGACGGTTCAGGTCCTGTTCCATCATTACTTTCATTGTCACTTTCCTCATCATTCACTTCATTTGCAATACATTCTTCAACCTCACTGGAGCAAAAAAAGTTAGCACCAGGTAGCAGTTATTGATCTTGAAACTCAGTCACCAATGGGTTAATAAAGAGTTAACTACAAAAATATCTATTTATATACAGATACAGATAAAAAAATTCACAATAATTTTATTTTTGGAGTAAATAAAACACACTTTATCATTTTCAGGGAAACAGAAATCACAGTCAAAAAAAGAAATGTCATGCAATTACAAACGATTGTTGTAAACAATGACTGATTCTATTATCTGAAACTAACATAAAAATGTCACTTAAAAGCTGTTTAACTCTATAATATTAAGCAGTGATCAAGTCTCCCACTAATCACCCACAGTTATGAAACACAACAACTAGCTTTACAGGCCAATTCTGCATACCTGTGCAAAAACCTGGTAGACTCTATATTGAGCTTTATTTTTCTGTTCAAATAATATTGGCTTATACATTGTTATTAAACAGACTGAAAGGATTTTGAAAGGCTGAGTGGTTATAGAACCCGCTTCATACTCTGAATAATGCTAGATATAATATCATAATAAGCTAGATATAATACCATCAACAAAACATTATCACAATCATCCTTCATTCATCTTCAGGATGAACACCATGAAAGATTGTGTCCCTGCCCTAAATAATAACAATAATATTCACACTTGTACACGAGAAAGGTTTATTAGTCTGTGATTAGATTTAAATCAATAAATAGTTAACTAGTTTCAAAGTAGGAGGAAGGAAATTTTTTATACAAAAAACAATCTTCATGGGCCTAGGGACTGAGCGTTGAATTAAAGATAGTGAAGTCCCGCAGTAGTGTCACTCATAATATGCTAGCCAGAGGTGTTGTTGTTAAAGTTACACGGGACTTGCTCCCTTAATATTAATATATCAAAGAATATTGCTTAATTTGAGCTTGTTTGCCACCCAGAATTCTCTATAACATTCCTATTTCACAGCTAAAATCCTTCTCTATAAAAATCCTGATACACAACATAACCAGGTATCAACGACAATATGTTTACTGTCATGTATTTCAAAATGCAATAGTTTGTAGAAATTTATTAGTAAATGCAATAAGAATTATTGTACAACCTTGGACCGGCCCAAATTACGTTATTTTAGTGACTTCTACAACACTTTTGCATTTTAGCAAAGATGATCCATGTCACCAATTTAATCTGAAGTTTTGGAATTTTAGTTTCATGCTTATTCTATACTGTCTATCCCAAAATTCAGATTTTATTTCATATTCAAAGTCAAGGATCAAAATCAAATATTCAACTCGACTTTTTGGACATTTGCACACATCTAGTATATCCTATTTTTAAGTTTAATTTGATAAATTTTATTCTTTATAACAATAATTAGAAGTTTTTAAAGCTTTTTAAAAATAAAATATTGTGTACATTTTTAAATTCACAGCAGTTTTTTTTATGAGCGTTTTTGAAATTTTCCACATCCCTAACATCCTATATCCCATACTTTGGATTAAAAGTATGGTATTTGTTGTTTTTTTATGGAAAGTCAGATTAAAAAAAAATCTTCCACATAACTATAGGGTTTTAAACTTGCTACATGTTATGCTTTTTCTTTTTCATGTCCTTTTTCAATTCCTTCACTTGGTTCTGATATGCCTCTTCCAACTGTTTAACTTTCCCTATCACAGATTTCTCTTGCTCTTGCACAATTTTAATGAACTCAGATTTATACTGATTACACTTGCTTGCGTACTCTGTTTCCATCTTCTCATTAGAAGCAATCAGCTGGTCTCGCAGCTTTTTTGCCTTGGCCCTGGCCTTTTGGATTTGAGATCTTTGGTCATTGATGATTGCTTCTTTCAGCTTCAGCTCACCCTGCACATTTTTCAACTGGAAAAAACGAAATTGATAAGTGAATTGTAAATTGAACTACACAGATATAACAAAATAGTTACAATAAATCTGCATTCTCAGTGAATTCCGTTATATTAGAAATTATTTGGATTGCTACATATACAGAGTGTTCATTAAAGTTGGGGACAAACTTCGAGGGGTGATAGTACTCATCAAAATAAACAAAAAATTTCTAATAAACATATGTCAAAAAATCCTTCGTTTAGCCGCTAGCCGCCATTTTGTATTTTATACAAAAAACGCTATATATAAATAATTATTTGAGATACAGAAACCAAACTTCGCACACATATTTAATGGCTAAAGAAAAAAATATTCTCAAATTATCATTAAGTTTGCTTTTATATTTTCAAAATTACGGCGGTTAAAAATATTTTAATTTAAATAACAAAAAACCATTAACTTTAAGAACCACCGCCATTTTGAAAATATACAAGCAAACTTAATGATACTTTGAGAATATTTTTCTCTTTGGTCAATAAATATGTGTGCAAAGTTTGGTTTCTGTATCTTAAGTAGTTCTTTATATATAAAGGTTTTTGTATAAAATACAAAATGGCGGCTAGCGGCTAAACGAAGGATTTTTCGACATATGTTTACAGGAATTTTTTTGTTTATTTTGATGAGTACTATCACCCCTTGAAGTTTGTCCCCAACTTTAATGAACACACTGTATATAAAAATTTTAACGACTATTGTTTTTGGACTCTGGGCACCTAAAGACGAAAAAATAACATGGTCCCTGGCTTAAGTCTTACCATGAGACCTACGGTAATAGCTTCTTTCCTATGGGAAATTCGCTAAAAATGAAAAATTCTATATTGAGGTAAAAGTTGAAAGAAAGAATGTCAAATTTGAACTAGATACAGGAGCGTCACTCATTTCTATATCTTACCAAGACTACAAAACATTGATACCTAATAAAAGACTTTAACATACGTGAAATGCAAATACAAGGACCAGTATTTCTCAGGAAAATTGTATGTCATCAATCAAGCAGTTGACAGAATATTTGGAAGAGAATGGTTGAGAGAAATACAACTTGACTGGGCTGAAATCAAATCTCTGAGCATGACAAATCATGCAGGATCCAACCTTGACTCCTTACTTACAAAATATGAAGAGTTATTTGATAAGAATATTGGTTGCATCCCAAATTATAAAGCAAAGTTAAACTTGAAGGAAAATTCCAATCCAATTTATGTGAAGGCTAGACAGGTTCCGTATGCTTTAAAAGCAAAACTTGAAAAAGAACTTGAACGCTTAGAAAAACAAAATATTATTACCAAGGTGGATAATGCAGATTGGGGCACACGACATACTTGTTCAAGGATCAACATAAGAAGAAACGATTCTAAGATTGGAGAAGAAATTGGAAGTTTTAAATAAATACAACTTACACTTGTTTGAAAATAATGCAAAAACATTGGTCATTGGTCAGTCCAAGGTTGCAACAGTTAAACCTATTTCAGTTACTGTACTGATAAACTTCAATACGATATTGAATTTTTAAATACAAACCATATCGCCGTTGATGTCGATTATCTGAATATTGTTAATTATTATTCTGCAAAATGAACTTTTTTGGCAAAAAAACTGTAAAACGAAGACGAAGATTTGGAATTTGACAGAAATGTATATACATGTTCCATGATTGTAAGTGTTTGTAATGGGACTTGTTGTACAAAAATAATAAGTCCATTTAGTACTTTCTGTTTTTCATCCAAACAATTTGTTATTACAATATTTCGATATAACGGATTATTTTCCATTGGACTCACAAAATAGCTATTTTTGAGTAACACGATACCCCCATGATACCATGATTACTAGAAAGTAATTGTGAAGGATACCGAATACAAGACATGCATTTTGTCAAACATTTGATGAATTTGCTAACATAATGCTAATTTGATGGGTGTTTTAAAACAAAAGCTAGTTTTGAAGTCTTTACATGAGGTAATTACATGAAGTAATTATTAAAAATGTTGGCAGTATCCTGTTTGGTGATTACAAATTTAAAAATTATTACAAACATATTCATCCAATTTTTCAAAATAAGAACAAGAGAGGCAAAGATAAATTAATTGTTAGAATTTTATGGGGTGGAACCCCCAGCCCTCCTGGTAATACCAAGCTTTTCGAGTCGGTTTTGTTGGGTGATTTGACCTTACGCTTCTTACCAAATTTCATGGAAAACTGTTTTAAGATAAGAAAGAAATTGATTTTTTAATATTCTCCATAAGAATAGCATTGGGCGCTTTCAGACAATGTACTGCGTTTATCATGGACTGTAAATTTAGCTTTTCTCTGGAACCGTTAGTCGTAGACAAATAATTCTAAATACTAATTAGTTTAGTTTTTTAAGCTGCGTTCAATGGGTCTAGTCAAATTATACTTTACTTTTATTAATTTCGCTGACAATTAAAAAATTTTTTTTACATTTAAAAGCCAATAGGTTTTAAACTGTCATTTTAACAGACATGCGGGTGGTGTCAAATTATTTAGTATTCTGTACACTATAATCTATCACATTTTAATCAAATCGAAAAACAGGAGATACAGTGAATATACACATACATGCCAAATTTAATTTAAATCGGACCAACGGGGTAGGCTGTGGCTCTGTACACATCCAGACAGACACACACACACACACACACACACACAGAGAGACACATGGACGGACAGACATCATGTCGAAACCCACTTTTTTGGATTTAGGGGACCCCAAAACAGATATATCCACTCTCAACTCAAATTCGAAAATGTTGACGAAAACAATACTTTCTCCAAATACTATGTATTGGGGGAGAAAGTAAAAAAGGAGACCGACCTTTGAACAAGAAGGAATTAACATGTTGTTTTTATGAAATTGAATATGAGTCGCCCAGACTTGACAGCGCAGTAATTCCTGTCCCAATCCAGGACCAATAGGCTGATTAAGGTGACTGAAACCTTTTTTAAAGAGGGATACCTTAAAATGTCCATATGCATGATAACATAAATAGCCTAATAGCCTACTCGCCTACACGCCTATGCATGGCATAGAGCAGAGCAGTACTAACAACCATGACTGAGAAAGATAAAGAACTATGCATTATGTAACCCCAATACGAGTAAGATTACGGTATCTGAACCATAGATAAAAATTTTCTATCGCGTTATAAGTATCAATGAAAAGCCGTATAGTTGTCAATAAGTAATCATAAAAATATTTGAATTCAAACAATTATAAATATTGCAGTGAAGTAAAATTTCAATCATAATGACAACAAAGCAGTATATTCATAAAGCCGATTAAAATAATACCAAAAACCACTTATATTAATGTATTGGGTTTATAACCTTACAGGCAATCGAATCCAAAACAGACGTCAAATAGCGTTATGATACCGAACATCATCCATGATTCAAACTGGAATAGACAATAGACAGTTTATTATTCATTCATAGTTTACAAAAATTTGCAATATCCAATGTCATAAAAACAATTTTAATAAGCTAGGTCTGAAATTTTGCAATCTACAGTTCTAAACTCATCAAGATAATAAAATGGGTTGGTTTGAAGCCATCTATACAATGTTTGATATAACTTCTTCTTGGCTTATCAGGGTGTCTAGCAGTCTCTAAAATCAGGAATTACATTTGAATTTTTTTTTACGAACAGTTACAAGAAGTTTCATGCACATAATACTCGCCAAACATGCATGTCCTCCTCCATTACTTAGCATCATAAACGTACGCAAGGATCCCATATACGTGAAACTTTCTCCCAAACAATAAAAAAATACTGTCAGAAAGGAACTAAAGATAGCCCTAACCATCCGGTCATTCTACTCCACAGAATTGTTTCTGAACTGAAATTTAACTGATTGGCTATTACCTCTTGAGACCATTGAATCATCAACTGAGCAGCTTTGTCTTTATCAGCGTCCATTTGATGCTGCAGTGCTGCTAACTCCTTCTGGTGCCTCTCATGGATTGCTGCCAACATTTGTTTTAACTTCTCTATCTGTAAAGGCCATGGTCTAGTTATATAAAGAGTTTGTTATTAATTTTTTTCCAGTCTGTACATATCAATTCATTGCTACTGAAGCACACTTGACACACTGAAGCACACAACAGACTTGACATAGGAACAGACTCGGATCCCAGACCGCAGGTGGCGAACTTATTCAATGATTACTTTTCTCAAGTAGGACAGAACTTGGCAGCAAACATAGACAGTAGCGGGCCGCCTGTGGTTGATGACGCTGACTACGCCACTGACTCTGTCCTGACACTACGAACTGTGACAGAACAAGAACTATTCCACTATGTTACTGGACTACGCGGAGGCTCAGCTCCGGGGTATGATTGTGTGTCAGCAGATTTACTAAAAGACAACTGGGAGACTCTACGGCACCCACTTTTACACATTACGAACGTGAGTATCCGGTCGGGCGCGTTTCCTGATGCTTTCAAAATTGCCAAAGTTATTCCGCTCTTTAAGGCGGATGACGTCACTAAACCTTCCAATTTTAGGCCGATTTCGTTGTTGAGCGTGTTTACAAAGATTTTGGAAAAAATAGTAAAAGATCAATTAAGTAGCTACTTGCACGAACTCAATATTTTAACTTCACGGCAGTTTGGGTTTAGGAAAAAAATTAATATTTCGGATGCTTTGTTTGAAGTTAGTAAAGATATTAATTTGGCAATAAGTAGGGGGAACCGGGTATTATTAGTATTTTTTGATCTAGCTAAAGCCTTTGATTCTGTAGACAGGTGTATGCTATTTAAAAAGCTCGAATTGATTGGTGTCAAAGGATTGGCATTGCAATGGTTTAAATCATATTTTCATGATAGAAAGCAGTTTGTCTCGATAAATGGAGCTAAGGGAAGTTTAAAATCAGTAGATTATGGGGTTATTCAAGGAAGCACGCTGGGCCCTTTATTATTTCTAATTTATATAAATAATATTGTAAATTTAGATGTTATGGGGAAATTTTACCTATTTGCAGATGATACATTAGTTATGTTTGAGGGGAAAAATTGGGATACAGTTTTTGCGATTGCTGAAAGGGGAGTGGCTAAAATTAAAAAAATGGTTTGACCAAAATGTTTTAACACTCAATATAGATAAAACTAAATTCATGCCAATTTCCCTTAGAGCCAGTGGAGACACGCCCAACAATGAACTAAAAATACATTCGTGTGACACACAAGAAAACAATATTTGTGACTGTCCTCTGATTGATAGAGTTCAAAAGTACAAATATTTAGGCATAATCATTGACTCTAAACTTTCATGGACAGATCACGTTTCATATCTAAATTCTAAATTGAGAAAATTTATATTTGCTTTTTCCCAGCTTCACCAGGTACTTGATATAAATGAAATCAGAATTGCTTACTATGCTTATGTGCAGTCACTCATTGAGGGTGGGATGATAGCCTGGGGCGGTGCATACAGTGGCAATTTGCAGCCAATTGTGGTCACGCAAAAGGCTATAATTAAAGCTGCCCTAGGAAGGTGTCGTCGCTACCCTTCGGATGCTCTATTTGCTGAGATGAGTGTTCTGGACGTTAAGCAGCTATTTATAAAAACATTGGCACTATTCATTTTTAAACACTCCGGTGACTTATTTGAACGCACATCCCATGACTACAGAACAAGACATGCTTTGGGGGTAGGTATACGTGTACCGAGACTGACAAAAACCTTTTCCACTACAAACTGTTACTATGTTGCACACACTTTATTCAACAATCTACCTCAAGACCTACGGAACTGTGACTGTACGGTGACGGTTTACAAAAAACGAATTTTACAGTGGCTCATAGCGATTGGCAGACAGGGGGCCAACATTGTCTTGACTTCAACTTACAGACATTAACTTTCCTGCTTGATGGCGTAAAAGATTGTGTGTTTGCTGGTGTGCTTGTATGTTTGAGTGAAGGAATGTATGTGAATCTGATTGCCTTTATGGGGGGGAAGTGGTTGTTGGGATTCCATATTTCTCCCAGAGTTGTTTTTTTTGTTGCCTAAATCGATTCAAATTCCATTTTTATTTATTTATTTTATTTTTTTTGTATCAATTCAGAAAACACTATCTTTTTATTACTATTCATTAAATTTTTTTTCTCTTCATCGCAGTTTAGGCAGCAGTCTCCTAAGTTAATTTCTTCACAAAATACTTTATTTTTTTTTTTAGTTATGTGTTATCTTTTGTTATGTTTATATTTTTCAAAATTTGATAAAACGACTCATTTCCATTTCCAATTCCAATTCTGCATTAGTTAAAATATTTATCATGTATATATGTGTATTTTTTTCTATATTTTTCTTTATGTATTTGTATCATATATGTAGTCTATTATTGCAGAATAATATAATAATATTATTAATAATATTATAATTAACAATAAAATTAAACTGGATGCAAAGTTCACGTTTTTTAGTTCTGTAATTAAGTCTGTTTTAAGTTATGCTGCGCAGGTTTGGGGTATTAGAGAAAGCGATAATGTAGAATCAGTACAAAGAATGTTTCTCAAAAGAATTTTTAAATTGCCTTCAAATACGCCTAACTATGCCCTATATTTGGAAACGGGAATGGAAAAACTATATTTCTACAATTTGTTTTTAAACTTAAATTATTTAGTGAAAGTGTTTTGCATGACACCCGATCGCCTTCCGCGGATTTTGGGTGAGGAAATTGTGCTCAGACAAGTGGGTTGGTACAGAGACTGGCAGATATTAGCGAGGAAAACCGGTGTCAATATAGACTGGAACATGAGGGGAGGGGAGGGTTTGGCGCAACAGCTGATCGCGGTCGTTGAGATGGCACGTGTTACGTGGTGGAGCGAGGTCGAAGGGCGGGCGAGGACCTCGCAATACCACCAACATTATTTAACACTGGAACTTAATCTTGGAGATAAGAGCGTATTTGCCAACGACAAGCATGATTTAGCTACAATTTCTTGGGCAATAAAAGCAAGAGCAGGATTGATAGATTTAAATTTTAAACCTTGGATAACTGGAAAAAATTATAACTGTTCATTATGTAATTTAAATGTTAGAGAAGATGTGTTTCATTTCGTATCAATATGTCCTATTTTAACCAGTATTAGAAGAAGGATATTTGGAAAAAGCTCTCTAAATGAAACAGAATTTTATGAATTTTTAAACGGGAAGAATTGGCGAAGCTTCGGAAATTATATGAAAGAGGCCTGGATATATCGACAATGTTTTATTAGGGAATTTAATTATTAAATGTTGCCAATCAAATAATTATGTCGCAACTTAACTTCTACCAATCAAAAATTAAAATCTATATGGTATTATTAATGTATATGAAAAATAGCTACGGTGTAATTAAATTTTACATAATTCAAGTTTTTTTCTTTTTCTTTTCTTTTTAATTTTAAATGTATAATTTAAATATAATTCTTGTTATCTGTTGATTGCCAATCGGTTGTTATTAGGTTATTGATATTTAATAAATAGTTAGGTAGTTAGTTATTCGTTCAATTTTATGTTATTAATTTTATTTACTATTAGTCAATTTTATTTACCATCAGTGCCAGCCAACCGACGGTCTCAGTGACCAGTGTTAAAAAGTGCTGTAGAAAGATATTGTCTATCATTAGTATGATTTTTAGTTAAATAGTTAGTGACAAAAAATGTCAGCAAATATTGTTTTTCATTTAATAAAGCACGTTTTTTCTTTCTTTCTTTCTTTCTTTTCTTATTGCAGAATAAAACATTTTTTGATTTTTTTTTTTGACATTAGTGTTGTTACGGTATAATGGGAATATATTGCCGGAGGTTTCGTAGCAGCAACAGGAATAGCTGAGAATGTTCGCGAAGCCGCACTGCAACAATACAACTGAATAATCCGTTGTTCAGGAGGTCTCTATAAGGTACAGAACGTATTAATACCAGAGACTCAACACGTCACGATTCAGTTGAATATTGTGTATGTTAAGTGACAGATTAGTGCAGTGGCAGCATGAATAGTGAAAAGTGTTTGTGTTAAATAACAAAGACTGGATATAATTAATTATTTAACAGTAAGTAATAAGCATTGTAAATTATGTTAATTTAGAAGGGTAAGTTAGGTTTACACAATTAGAACACGTTTTGAAATTTTTTAAATTAAATTAATAAAATAGTAATGATTGTCAAATCACCTTTTTTATTATTTATATAATAAAAAAACTAAACTTGGCAATTAAAGATGTATAATACTATGAAAAACACTTAGTACTATGATACTAACATACTACTATAGTAGTAACAGAACAGTATAGTAGTAACATAGTACTATAATAATAACATATTATTATTATTATATCCAAATATATATATATATATATATATTTGCACACAGATCTCAAAAACGGCTCTAAGGAATTTCTTTATATTTTGGAAATAACTAATTTCCGAGTAGAAAATATGTTCAAGATAGGTCTAATGTCCAGGAAAATTCTTGTTTTCTTGTAATATTAAGTTTAAAATATAAAAATTTAACATTACGCTTATTGAGAATCAAATGTAAACAATACAAACCAAAACATCAGTTTATAACCGTTCGACATGTTCTTGATTGAAGATGGTGGGGATCAATATGTTATGAGGTTTTTCATAAATATTTATTTTATGTATGTAATAAATGCAAAATTACCAGGTTACTAAACAATTTGTAAAAACTTAAGGCTAACATAACTGTGCGAAATAAAAGCAGAAAAAAGTATTTCCAAAATCTTCCGTTGGTTTTTGTTTTGGAGCCACTGTAACAAACCAATTAATAGGTGTAAATTAAATTTCTCTTTTGCTCATTCAGTTTCTAACCAAATCAGTTGATCACAGGCTAATAATAACTGTATGGATAACTAAACAGTAAATGATCGGCTAAAACAATTGAGATTAGCTAAAAGAACTTAAACGGCGTTGCTCATTTGGCAGACGCCGTAGTCCAGTGGTAGCGCGTTGGTCTCGTAATACGATGGTTGCGAGTTCCATCCCCATCAGGGGCAATACTTTTTGTTCAGTGCTATATTAACTATGGTGTACTAAAACAGCTTTATTTAAACCACATAAATGTTTTCATAGAGTAATAAATGTGTTTTAATTTTTATAATATATATCTTATTCTATACAAGCAAAGCTCGGTCACCAGGTACTTGTATATAATACATGGTAATTTTGGAAAATTTTCCTTAGGAACTAGAGCTATTACTGTCGTAGTCGTAACAAGGCCTAAACCAGGGACCAAAAATTTCGTTTAAGGCCCCCCAGATGCCAAAGACACCATTTGTTCATATATACCAACAACTTTATATATATTAGGGGTCTGCGGTACAGGAAATTATGAGGTCGGTACGGTACGGTACGGTACAAATTGTTGTACCTCGGTTTCCGGTACAAATTCGGTACGGTACGGTACAAGAGAATAATGCCGCTAGTAACATTGACTGATCTCATCCTTTTATTCATAAGTATTTTCCAGAACTTAATTAGTGAAAACATAGAGAAAGGAGTTTAAAAAAAGATATACAATGTCAGAAGAAATATTTTACTAATTACTAAGTACTAATTTTCAAACTGTAATATGATTTTTAAATCCATTCTTTAAAAATCATATCACATTAAACATATTAATAATTATTTAAACATTATAATTTATGTTGTAACTAATTAATAAGAGGAAATAATCTTCTCAAGTCTATATGAAACTAAGGATGAACAAACAAACAAAACTATAATGTATTTTAATGCAGAACAAAAAATACAGAAAATTGAGTCAATACCCCCTAGCCAAGACCTATATTTTATGGGTCCCTTTCATAGGGTCCAATGTCATTCGATCCAAAACCTTAAAATAGAGAAATAAACTCAGTTTCATAGGCTCCAATGTCAATCGATCCAAAAGTATAGTCAAGTTAGTAAGTAATAGTCAGTGATGTTTTTGAACAGAGTGTATTCGAAATGCAAAACCCTAAAAGAGAGAAATAAATAAACGCTGTTTCATAGGATCCAATGTCAAACGCTCCAAAAGTGCTGTCTTTGCGTCGGAGAAATTGAAGGAGTTTAAACGTACTGGGGTTGCTTCTTCAAGTTGAAAGCGTTCAGAATTGTTCGTACCATTCACTGCTGAATTCGCTGGTGAATTCAGAAGTGAACGGCGTTAATAAGTATAGTACTGCAACAAGTAATAATAAGTAAGTGTTCTATTTTGGAAAACCACAGTCAAGTATTTCAAAATAATAACTTTAAACAATAATGTGCACAAAATATAACGGCATTGTCTTTCTAATAATATATAAAATTTTATTATTTGTAACAAATGCTGAGCAAGTACGTTTATTAGACTTTCTTCTGTACCACAAAATATTTCTTGTTTGAAGTCGGACTGTATACAGGTTTATGACCCAGTATTTGGAAGCAAGAAAATATTGACGAAGTAATAACATTAGAGAATTCTTTTGTGCGACATAGGATCTTTGATTAGGACAATGGACGCCAGATGTGTCTAACCTTATAAATTAATAGAATGGATTATAAAAATGTCAAATGCATTTATAACCTTGAATATGTATCACGAATCATTGGAATCTAACCTGGCAGACAGGTAGTGTCGCCGTGAGAGACTGCTCAGTCAGTGTTTGGGTTATTTATCTTTTAGATAGCCTATAAGATCGTATATTTTGACTTTAATTTACTAACATAATACTAAAACTAAAACATGTTTCCAAATATTCAGGACAGAGTGCGAGTATTGAGTTAATCTGTAAACAGAGTAAGTACTTAGGACATTTTTTAATACGGAGGACGTTTGGATACATAAAGGACGTAATCATTAAAAACATAAAAGAATAACAATGTTTTATGTTCATGTTAATACACTTATTATAATGAGTTTACATTTACACCAGTATACACCAGTGTATATCACAATACATAGTGTTCTTTAATTATACAATTTGAAATTTCTATGTCATTTATACCTTGTTCTTGACCCTATATATATATATTTTTTTTAAGTTATCAAAATTTCTTTTAGTAAGTTATTGCTTCAAAAATAATCATCCAATTTCTGAAAATAAAAAGAGAAACAAAGATCAATTATTTGTTAGAATTTGATGGGGCCCCATGTAGGCCCTAATGCTGAGCTTTTCTGAGTGGCTTTTGTTGGGTGATATGGTTATCCATCTAGCATGTCAGGTTTTAGAATGTTTTCCATAAAGTATTAGTTAATACTTGTTACGCTGCACACCAAATTTCATGAAAAACAAGTTGGGAAATAAGGAAGATATTGATTTTATAATATTCTCTCTAAGAATAATGTTGCGCTCTCTCAGACAATGTAGGAACTGTGTTAACCATGGACAGTAAATTTAACCTTTCCCTGGAACTGTAGTCGTAGATAAACGATTCAAAATACTTGTTTGTTTAAATGTTTAAGCTGACTTCAATGGTAGTAATAATATTGTATTATTTCATTACTCTAAACACGAAAATAACACTTTCTAAACGTAAATTGGGCTAGGAAAATTGGTTATTCCTGCCACTCCACGGCAAAATTACACGTTTACTTTATGTGCATTTGAGATGCACGGAAAGTAACCGCTATTGGATTTTGCGGTGGAGTCTTATCAGCTGTTACATTAGGCGATCATGTGCTGATTGACATACGTACGGAAACTCAGCGTTGAGTTAAGTTTTTTTCTTGATACTAAGTTAAATAAACTAAATATTCATGTTGTTTACAAGTTTTTCGATATCGTAATGAAAAATAATGTTCAATACTCGTTTCTTAAATGTCATAGTGGGGCTCAACGGCTTTTTCAACGCACAGCTTCGCCTTGCATGTAAATGTAATCTCTCCCCACAATAAATCTAATCTACTTTCAGACTATAAATGAAAACTAATATACCTTTATTGTTTTCGTGGAATTTATTTACTTTCTGAAGTCTTTCCCAAGTAAAAGTTATGGACTGAGTCCATAAAATTTAAACCATTATAGTGTACTTTTAACCAGTATACTTTTAGTCCATTATAGTATTTTTAATTGTGTTAATTTCTCATATTGATAAGTGAAAATATTGTGGCTATGTTATAAAATGATTACTATGCAGTATTAAGTGTGAAAAAATAAACCACACTCTTCATACACGTAACTTAATGACTCAATATTGTTTTGTATAATAACCAGGTACTGTATTACCATTATTAGCGTAGTTACAGAAATTGTTTAGCAACACTTACAGATTGGTTTAGAAATTTACAATGAAAGTGAGAGTAAGTTTCCGTTTCTTCAATTTCAAAACCTCAATAAAGTTAAAATCTGGTCCATGATTATGGTCCTTTGTTAAGACAAAATTATCTCTGGACCGGCCTTCCACATTTAAAGGCATTTTAGCTCCGCCTGGACACTGCCGAAACTTCCAGTCTTTACATTTTAAATAAACCACGGACGAGGCTAAATGTTGTCACTGGCTAAATAAAAAAAACCCATCATCGCGATGGTAGTACGAAGTATTGTCGCGCAAACCTTCAATTTCCCTAACCTGCTCCATTTCAATAGAGTACACTAAAATCACAACTACACTCTCCAGATCCTCACTCACCAATAAGAAGAGACAAACTAAAGTATTTCTCATTTTCAAATAGGGTAGTAAGGCTGGGTAACTTCCTGTCGGCATAGTGTTCTTGGAATCTTTCACGAGGGACGACTGTTGAAGGTGATTAGAGTTTTGTATCCATTTTAGCTTATGAAACAATCGCATTCAGAACTGATCCTTCTTGCAAGGCCGGTATACCTTTCCAGTAATCCATTTTATGTTCTATGAGCATCCGGTGTCAAAGATGTTTTTTACGTAAACTAATGCAAATCGTTTCAGACAAAGTTTTCAAAAAGGTTTACGATGAACTCCCCCTCTTTGCATATTAAATCATCTCAAACCAGCATTTATCAATTCATATTCGTTTAGGACTTCAATGGCATTAAGCTTAGTTAGGAAAATTTCAAAATATTGACATATATATTTTCTAATTTTATGTCAATTATCTAATTGTAAGTTTGTTCTAAGTAATTAAGCTGAGAATTACTTTTTCTTTGTATTTATTTGTTTAAGATTTCAAGTTTATTTTTTTATTTGATATATATTTCACTAGCTGACTCGGCGAACTTCGTAACGCCTAACAGTAAATACGTGTTAACTTTCAGATTGGCCATGTTCTGAAGTCGAATAGCATTACGACTTCGTTGTGAAAAATTAGATATTCTGGGTCGCGGCTTAGTTAATAACAATACTGAAACGATAAGACATATTAATAACATTCCTTAAAAACAAATAAATTTGAGTGGATTGATTCACAATTTTTCCTATCCAACCTAAAACCAAACAGAACCTAACTGTAATACGGATTTTATAGGAAAGATATACAACAGCTGGTTATTATAACAAACGTAATATGTATAAACACCGTAATTATTTTTAATTTAGCCGAAATAATTATAAACACGTTACTTTTAATCAGACAGAAAATAAATATATGCACAAAATAATATAATTCCCAGAAATCGTAAACTATTAACGTGGAGAATAAATCTACTCATTTTGTACAATACCCATTTACTTCATAGTTTTACATTATTAAATGCTTCAGATGGCATTGGATAGTAAAGCACATTGCTTATGGAAAGTAAAACAAGAGCTGTAGCTTAAGAAATCAAATGTTTTTATTGTAGAACATTTGAAAACAATCTTAGTTATTAATAAGGTTAACATTAGAAATTTAAAACGCTATAAAATGGAAACTAATTGAATTTACGGAAACTGAATATGCCTAAAGCATGACCGGAGCAGAGACGAATCCAAAAAATCAAATATCATTAAAATCGGTCCAGCCGTTCTCGATTTATAATGCGTGTATAACTAACACTACTTTGATTTATATATTTAGATGATTATGTATTAAATTTAATAGAAAGTAATAACCAACAGCTGCTGTCAAATTAAAATCAATGTTTGTTTGTATACATAAATCACAAATTAAAAACCTATTTTAGAATTATATTGATATCATACAGTGCCTTAACGTGTAAGAAATTTTAATAATGATACAAATTTCATATAATTTATCTAATTAAAAACCATGTAAACTCAAGTAGACCTACTGGTAAGCAAATCTAATTAGTGACGAAAATGTTTAAGTGTCTAATTGAAAAAATACAATATGGTTGAACTGAGTTGTTTTTCATTTATTTTTTACAATTTAATTTTATTACTTCGAGTACTATACTTATTAACGCCGTTCACTTCTGAATTCACCAGCGAATTCAGCAGTGAATGGTACGAACAATTCTGAACGCTTTCAACTTGAAGAAGCAACCCCAGTACGTTTAAACTCCTTCAATTTCTCCGACGCAAAGACAGCACTTTTGGAGCGTTTGACATTGGATCCTATGAAACAGCGTTTATTTATTTCTCTCTTTTAGGGTTTTGCATTTCGAATACACTCTGTTCAAAAACATCACTGACTATTACTTACTAACTTGACTATACTTTTGGATCGATTGACATTGGAACCTATGAAACTGAGTTTATTTCTCTATTTTAAGGTTTTGGATTGAATGACATTGGACCCTATGAAACGTTCCCTATTTTATATTGTCCTGGTTTATTATTTTTAATTCAACTAATCACAATCTCTAT
Source organism: Nephotettix cincticeps (assembly GCA_023375725.1). NCBI lineage: Eukaryota > Metazoa > Arthropoda > Insecta > Hemiptera > Cicadellidae > Nephotettix > Nephotettix cincticeps. Next base: position 89,646,354 of record CM041786.1, on the reverse strand, counting down.
ATATAAAATTGAATGTATGTCTGTCTGTCTGTATGTCCTTTATACGTTGCCAAACTACTCATCCGATCGCCATGAAATTTTAGGAAGTTGCTCTATATGTGTCCGGGAAGGTTTTAGTGAAAAAATATTTTCGAAAACCCTATAAGTTTCCATTTTATGGCGTTTTAAATTTCTAATGTTAACCTTATGGAGAGTAAGTTTGTTTACAAATTGTCTACAATGAAAACATTTGATTTCTTAGCTACAGCTGATTGGTTTACTTTCCTTTAGCTTTACTATCCAATGCCATCTGAATCATTCATTAATGTTAAACTATGAAGTAAATGTGTACTGTAAAAAATAAACAGCTTTATTCACCACGTTAATAGTTCACGGTTTTGGGGGATTATGTATTTATATTTTTATTTTCTGTCTGATTAAAGTCACGTGTTTATATAATAATTACAATGTTTATATTATTACATTTATTATAATAATCAGCTGTTGTATATCTTTCCTATAAAAGCCGTATTTCAGTTAGGTTTCGTTTGGGTTTGGATTGGATTTGAAAATTGTGAATTAATCCACTCAGATTTATTTGTTTTATGGGAATGTTATTAATATGTTTTATCGTTTCAGTATTGTTATTCACTATGCAGCGACCCAGAATATATAGCCTTTCACAATGAAGCCGTATTGCTATTCGACTTCAGAACATGGCCAATCTTAAAGTTAACATGTGTTTACTGTGAGGCGTTGGTCAGCTAGAAATTATTAAAATTAAATCAAACACTTTCATAAAATGTCAAAGGGCTCTTTAGACTAAAATAGTTATTTTAGTAAAAGTGGTTAATATTTTAATATTACAGTGGAACACCTCAAACCGAACATGTTCTTGGGAAATCAAAAAAAGAAATACCTGGAAATTAAAAAAAAATTAATCACAAACTTATTTTTCAAGGTTTAACAAAGTCATGGTTTTTCACTTAAAGTCTGTTATCTTTAACCATTGAATTTATATACTTCGTAATTATAAAATCAATGCTTTAACTGTTGAAATGAAGAAAATCTTCACACGACCATAATTCCAAGCCACTTCGGTTGTTATAGATACGCACGTTTATCAGCAGGTAAACAAACGCTCACTAAACTAGACACAGGCAGTAGACAGACGCGATACGCATCCCTGTTAGTAAGTAGGGTAGGGGGAGAATGGTTTATTTTTAGAACAGGCTCTACCCGCCAAGGTCACTGCCCTTATGAATTGAGCCACGCACAGCCTGTATACCGCGCAAATACAGTGACGAAATAAGTACGTAGTATTTATTTCCCTGGAAGAAAGGGCTTCAGTCCCAATTAGTTTGGATTTCCACTAATGGGGAAATACAGAACATATTGTAAAAAAAATAAAAGTTATTTATTTCCTTTATTCAATTATATCCTTAACATTATAATTGTTTATTTTATTTGAGTGAAAATCCCGAAAGAGCTGGATCGATACCGTACGGCAAATCACAGTTCTGTATTGGTCATAATGTGACCAATACTGAACGATGTTATATTACGATGTGTTGACGATACTATATTATAACATCGTCAACAGGCTGTCAGAGGAAAAAGAACGAATCTATTGAAAGAATCATGAATCACAGTTTAAAAGGTTTTAACTGTGATTGAAAAATCACAAGTATTCCCATCACTATTTGAAACACGACTAATCCGAGCCTCATACTGGTACGACTATTTTGTTGCGTCAAAAGGAGGAACGGTTCCCTGATCGCGTAAGCTGCTATACGTGGATACGATAATAAGCCGGTAATGCACAATAATTTAGAGCCGGCAGGGAGATGGCTGGTTGCCCGATTTTCCTGAAGTCCTGGTGAAATTATTTTATTTTAAATAATCATTCACCAAAACGCTACGAGTCAGTCTTACGTTCAGTATTGGCCGTACATCTGGGCAGTGTTGTAATTCTATTTTCTATTTTACTTGTAGAGTCTTTAACGCTTATAAAGCCTTTAACGGTCGGGTTTTATTTAATGTTTTCGGAGATGTTCCATAGTTATATTTGATGGCCACCTAGACTGGATGGTGACTTAATTTTTCTTTATTTGTACCGTCCCGAATTTGTACCGAAAAAATTCTTGTACTGTACCGAGGTTCGGTACAAGGCTGGAACCGTACCGTACCGATTTTTTCGGTGCACCGCAGACCCCTAATATATATGAAATATGAGTGAACATGGCAACTCTTGCAAAAAATCTTGAATCTCAAAATTTGGTATAGACATGTAAATGTGCAATTATTATCAAATTCGAAATGCAGACAATGATGAATTTTTCACCCCAAAATAGGGTTTTTACTTTTTAGATTATTAAAAAAATGTATTTTTTCAACTGTGATGCCACTATTACAGTTTAAGATCAAAATCGTGAAAGGATCAAAATAAAATATTTTTTAAGCCTTTTATCCAGTTAAAGAAATTTCAAGCATCAAACTTAACCTTGGTTTCGGTTAAATACAACATTTAAAACCAGTACATGACAGTCAACGAAAATTTTGCCAACGGCGCTGTAGAAATGACGTCGTTAGGGATAATATCGCTGATGGGCACTTCTAGTCTATAGTAATAAGATTGTTTTTTGCATTATACAAATTACAATGTAATGGGGGGTTCCTTATCACTTTTGTTATATTGGAATCAGTATCAGTGTAGTAAATGTGCTACACAAAAACCTTGTTTATACAGTACTCGGTTATTCAATATTCCAGTTTATCCTCCTTTTCTGAGTGAAAAAAATGTTGCAGTAAAAGTATAGCACTATTTGCAATAGTATGAACAATATACAGCAATATTGGCGGCGCTAACTGTACTCGGCACGGCACTGAACAGCATTTACGACCGACTGTATAGAGTCACTCAGTCATGTACCTACCATTCCAACTCTCACTGGCTCAGTTAAATCTTTGATAGTAATTTGTTTTAAAACAAAGTGTTTTTTTTTGTTTGCACTTTAACATGTTAAAATATGTAAATATAAATTTTACTTACATACAAATTATAAATAAAGAAAAAATTACAAACATAATATTTTGGTGTAAATATAATGGACTTCATCAATGAAATGCAACCACATTGCGCTCCCATATTGCGGGTACAGTATTGAAAATAAACGGTACCAATATAATAATCTGTATATAATAAAATCTGTAATAAAAGTATCATGTTCTTCAAAGTTTATCTAAATATCATGTAATAATTTATTGTTTCCAAAATAGTCATCCCATTTCTGAAAATAAAAACAAGAGAGACAAAGTTAAATTAATTGTTCGAATTGTATGGCGGGGAACCCCCCCCCCTGGTAATACCAAGCTTTTATTGAGTTAGTTTTGTTGGGTGGAATGACCTTACGCAAGTTTCATGGTAAACGGTTGAAAAATAAGGAAGAAATTGATTTTTTTAATATTCTCCATAAGAATAACATTGGACGCTTTCAGACAATTCACTGCGTTTATCATGGACTGTAAATTTAACTTTTCTCTCGAACCGTTAGTCGTAGACAAATAATTATAAATACTAATTAGTTTAGTTTTTTAAGCTGAGTTTAGTGGTGCTAGTCAAGTTATACTTTACTTTTAATAATTTCGCTGAAAATTTATAAATTTGATTTTTTTTATTTAAAAGCCCATACATTTTGAACCGTCATTTTTACAGTCATGAGGGTGGTGTCAAATTATTTAGTACTCTGTTCACTATAAACTATCAAATTATAAACAAAATCTTTAGAGCCGTTTTTGAGAAATTCGGATTTTTCATGTTTTTTAAGGGTTTTTAGGGGTGAACCCCACTGTATATTATACAGTTTTGCCAATCACACTATATTAATTTCTTATTCTAAGGTCATCAAACATATGATCTTAAAATAAAAAATTTAAAAAAATGCCTGGATATACGGTGATGCCAAATTTCATCTAAATCGGACCAATGGGGTAGGCTGTGGCTTTGTACACATCCAGACACACACACACACACACAGACAGACACGGACGGATAGACCTAACGTTGAAACCTACTTTTTTGGATTTAGGGGACCCCAAAACGGATATATCCACTCTCAACTCAAATTTGAAAATTTTGACGAAAACATTACTTTTTCCATGCTTATACTATGTATAAGGGGAGCACATATGGAGTAAAGAGTAGAGGCTGTACCTCGGCCTGTCGCTGTTGCAGTGCTGTTTGTAGTGTCATGAGAGTGCTAGGGTCTGCACGACGGCTTGCCTCCTCCACGTATCTGGCCTCCAGCTGCTTGATCTGTGCTGCGCAGAACTCTAGCGTCACCTGCTTGGTCCTCTCCTCCACCTCCTGCAACGCCCGCTCATGTCTCGCCTTCAGTTCTGACTCCGCCTCTGCAATAACCACGTGCTCTTTTAGCATTATTGTTCTTTAAAAAATAATGAGTGGCAAGATTTAAAATTTTAGGCCATTAAAACTCATGATCTTATATGATTCTCCACTACTGGTAAACAAGGAACCTTAGACTTACTGGGCCAACACGTTACTCCTCAACTACCACGAAAATCAGTTTGAACCAAGTGTCATGCTTAGGAATACTTTAAAAAGTCCAGTTTGTTATCTGATGTGTATTCTTTATTGTTAATGAATTTAAAATACCCCCGTCGCAGCAGACCTGCGTACTCAGCGAATTTCCAAATCAATTATAAATAATAATAATAATATATGACAAGTTTTATAAAAATATGTCCATAATCATGAGAATTATTTGCCTATTATCCATAAGATTAACATGGGGAAGAGTGTGCAGGTTTGCCGCTGTGAGGAACACTGAAATTAGGCATTTCTATCATAAATAATTTTTATCTTAACATTTATACCAACTTTCATCAACATCTGTCCATAAATAAAGGAGTTTACCTATTCCCTATATGATTAACATGGGAAAAGAGTATGCAGGTTTGCTGCCATGATAAACACATAAACTATGATTTTTAAGCATAAATGGATAGATCTAAACCACATGAAGCTAAATATCAAGATTTATCCAAAAATATTGATTAATATGGGAAATATTAATTTTCCTTATCCTCCATAAGATTAACATTGGAGCCCCAAAATACAACGTACTGTGTTTAGATTTTTTAATATCTCGATAACCGTTGGAGATAGAGAAAAACTTTAAGGAACTTAATTGTGTAGTTTTTTAAGCTGATTCTAATAATGAAATATAAAATTAGAAATTTTAAAAAATTACATGTGAAAAACGCCAAAAACCCCATTTTGGGGTACAAAACCCCCCCAAACTACCCGTTCCCATTGACCGATTTGTCTGGTTTACGAACTCGTCCGAGCATTTGTAGGAAAACACGTTTCTTCCAAATTTGGTCTTGATCGGACCATTTTTACGAGAGTTATCGTGTTCACAGACACATATATATATACAGGGTGATTCACGAGGATATGCGGTAACTTTGAGAGCTCATTCTATATGTAAAAATAATGAAAAAAACTTATATAAACATAGGTCCGGAAATGTTTCGTTAGCGAGTTATACAGGGTTAAAGATTTCGCCTGGATTTCAGTTCCGCTGAGTAAATGAAGACTCTCTGAAATTCTGGGAAGTTAAATTTAGGGGCAAATGCCATTGTTTCTTATGATTTTTTACCTGAAAAATTGATTAGAACAGGTCCCAGAACTGTAAGATGAGTAGTTTTTGAGTAATCCAGTGTAAAATGCAAAAACATTGAGTAAAAAAACACAATTTTTACATTTGGCCAGCAATCGCTTTGTTATTTTACCAATAAACTGATCAAATTTCAGAACAAAACTTGTAGACAATTTAATTCTAAACAAAACGGTATGATTAAAGTATACAGAAAGTGAACAGATAATCGATTAAAGGAAGTTTTATAGAAAACAGAACAACACACGTTTTTCATTTGGCCGACAATAACTCTGTTGATTTCTTATTAAAGATCTGTAAAAAGTTAATGATTTTTACTTAAATTTAACACCTTAATTTTTTTACTAAAATTTCAAAATAAAATAATATTAAAACACAGTTTTAAAATAAAGAAATAAACATAAACAACAAACATAAATAATAATAAAAAAATACACATGTTGAGCGGATAATTTGTTTTTCATAAGTTGGCACTACAATAACAGCTGATCAACAATGATGTGATTTGAAATGTAGAATTTTAATTCCTTGAGAGGTAACAACTGAGTTTTAGTCCACGTGTGTATTGTTCTGTTCGTCGTATTGAATTTTAGTCCGTGTTAGCATTGTTTTGTCCATAGTAATTATTAAATTGTTGGAGTAGTAATGCCATACTTATTTTCAACTGAATAATACGCCGATATGGTGTTTATTTACGGTGTATGTGAAGGCAATGCTACAATCGCTGTGGAAGAATACAGACAACGTTACCCTTATCGTAGAATTCCAAATGCTAGAACCATTATTTCTACATTTCGTACGTTACGGGAAACAGGATCACTTCCAAGCGTAAAGATCCAGTCTGACCGCCCTCGCCAACATGATGTTAATGTAGAAGAAAACATTATTGCTGCTGTTGAACGTAGTCCAGGTATTAGTACAAGACGTATTTCAAAGCGGTTTAGGGTTTCGCAAAGTAATGTTTGGAGAACACTTAATAAGAACAACCTTTATCCCTACCATAAACAAAAAGTACAGCATTTACAACCAGGAGACAATGAACATCGCTTGGAGTACTGCAATTGGTTAGTCAATCATCGTCAACTCTTCAAGTACATTTTATTTACCGATGAGTCACAGTTCACTCGTGATGGTATCAACAATTTACGAAACCAACATTCATGGGCAGAAGAGAACCCTCATGCAACAATTGAACGTAACTTTCAATACCGTTTTAACATTAATGTATGGTGTGGTGTTATTGATGATAAGCTAATTGGACCGTTTATTTTTCAAGAGCGCTTAACAGGTCAGGCGTACTTACAGTTTCTTCAAGAAGAATTACCGACATTGCTGGAAGATGTTCCTCTTGCAACGCGACGCAAGATGTACTTCCAGCATGATGGCGCACCGCCACATTTTTCAAATGATGTTTCCACCTATCTAAATCATCAGTTCCCAAATAAATGGATCGGTCGTGGTGGTCCTATACACTGGCCACCAAGGTCACCAGATCATATGCCATTGGACTTCTGCATATGGGGATGGATGAAAGATCATGTTTACGAGGTCAAAGTAAATTCCCGTGAGGCGTTACTTGATCGAATTAATGAAGCCTTTGTGCAGTTAAAGGAGAGCCCCGTAGAACTACGAAAAGCAACAAGAGCAATTCTTAAACGAGCAGAAAGATGCATTGAAGTTAATGGCAACATTTTTGAGCATTTACTGTAATTTTATTGCATAACTTTACATTACAGTTTTCAATAAAACTTCCTTTAATCGATTATCTGTTCACTTTCTGTATACTTTAATCATACCGTTTTGTTTAGAATTAAATTTTCTACAAGTTTTGTTCTGAAATTTGATCAGTTTATTGGTAAAATAACAAAGCGATTGCTGGCCAAATGTAAAAATTGTGTTTTTTTACTCAACGTTTTTGCATTTTACACTGGATTACTCAAAAACTACTCATCTTACAGTTCTGGGACCTGTTCTAATCAATTTTTCAGGTAAAAAACCATAAGAAACAATGGCATTTGCCCCTAAATTTAACTTCCCAGAATTTCAGAGAGTCTTCATTTACTCAGCGGAACTGAAATCCAGGCGAAATCTTTAACCCTGTATAACTCGCTAACGAAACATTTCCGGACCTATGTTTATATAAGTTTTTTTCATTATTTTTACATATAGAATGAGCTCTCAAAGTTACCGCATATCCTCGTGAATCACCCTGTATATATATAAATTTTAACGACTATTGTTTTTGGACTCTGGGCACCTAAAGAAGAAAAAATAACATGGTCCCGGGCTTAAGTCTCACCATGAGACCTACGGTAATAGCTTCTTCCCTATGGGAAATTCGCTAAAAATTAACTTTATTGCTGCCGATACATAAGAAGATAACGATTTCCTGTAAGTTTGTTCTATCTCTTTCGTAAAATAAAAGGTATTTTGATTTGTTTTGATTTGCAATTCTCAAATACAATACGGGATTTAAAACTCTTCTGCTCTTCTTCTTAAGGTAGCCTCTAGTTTTTTTAACATTTTGTTTCTTTATTGTTTTACGTTTATTAAGTTACACACACAGACAAATTTCACAGTTTAGTTTTGGGGCGAAAAAGATAGAATCTTTCTTACTCTTAATTTTAGAAATACAAGGCTTGTTGGTAAAATAAATTTTCCCAATTTTTCAGAGTAAAACATAATTTATTTGGCTATTTTATTATTTGGTGATGCTACATCACTAGAAAGCTTAATTTCTCCTTTACATTTCTACATAATCGCCATCTCTATAAATGCATATCTGTAGGCACAAGATCCATTTGGGTAGACCATCTTCAAAGACCTCTACCGCCAACCCATTGAAAAATTTTGTTACTAAATTTTTGACTTCGTCGTCTGACTGGTTAAGTCTGCTGAGGTGGTCTTTTAATTTCAGGAAGAGATACCTACGATGCCTGAAGAGATGAGTCACGTGATGCCTAATCGGGACTGTAGGGTGGTCATCAAACTTGGTGATGAGGTCCTTGGTTTGTCGTGAGTCATGGTTTATCATTGTCATGGTGTAACCAGCTTTGCCAATTTCCGGGGAAATGGGTCTCTTTACAGGAATTTTCCAGATTCTCAAAATATCCAGGGAATTTTAATAATTTCTCTTTTACCACTTGATAGTTTACGGCTGCAAAAAATGTCTTTGGTCTCAAGGAAACTACAGTAAACTTGTACATTAATTTTAAGGTTTTCTTCAAATAGGCCAACTGCAATTTTAATAAGAAAATTTTGTTCTGTAGTTTTCTAATATTAAAAATAATTTATATAAATATTTGTCTGAGTTTATTTTGAACATATTTGATTTAGTTCGGTTCTGTTTGAGGATATACAGTAGACTCCCGATTATCCGGGAGCAGATTAACCGCGTTGCGGCTTATCCGAGATCGGCAAAAACTAATAACAACCACGGCAAGCGAAGTTTAACGCATAAATATCCAGCCTCGCGCCTGCAAATTATAGCTACCGCCTGCGACACGCTTGGTTTGGGCGAGCGATTGTATGTAACTACCCGCCATTATGCAAAGGGACTATTGGACTTGGAAGGGGAAGATGACACTTCGCTGTGCCATCTCATTGTACTTAGAAAATTCAGTAAAACCATTGTTATAATGGAAGCAAATGCCTTGAAACAAAACTCAATAATGGATTTTTCCCTCAAAGTCAAAATCAAATGTAGGCCTGTGATACGTTGCACTTGTCTCATGTATTAGACTGTTTTTTTTACTGATGTGAAACAAATGTCTACGGAATTGTTTGTTTATGAAAAGTTAATCTTGTACTTGATGTCTTTCACTTTATCAAACCTAAAAATCAGTTAAGGTTAAGTACCTGGTGACCGAGCTTTGCTCGTTTAGAATAATACATGTATTATAAAAATTAATTAGAAAAATTAAAACACATTTATTACTCAATGAAAACATTTATGTGGATGGATCTCGCGGCCTATAGTTCTTGAGGCCGATACGCTACAACTCGGCTACGACGTTAGTCAATTGAGCTATGTCGTTTAACGTATTTTAGCCAAAGCCGATCATTTACTGTTTAATTATCCATACCGTTATTATTAGCCTGTAATCAACTGATTTTGTTATAAACGGAATGAGGATTGAAAAGCAAAGGAGAAATTTAATTTACATCAATTAATTGGTTTGTTAAAGTGACTTCAAGCAATACAACGAATACGTTTTCTATCAAAACACGGAAGATTTTGGAAATACTTTTTTCTGCTTTTATTTCGCACAGCTATGTTATCCTTAAGTTTTTACAAATTGTTAAGTAACCTGATAATTTTGCATTTATTTAATTCATAAAATAAATATTAATGCATAACCTCTATACTGTTCCCCGCAGTCTTCAATCAAGAACTGTCAAACGGTTATAAACAGCTGTTTTGGTTTGTATTGTTTACATTTGATTCTCCATAAGCGTAATGTTAAATTTTTAGATTTTAAACTTAATATTACAGTAAAACAAGAATTTTCCTGGACATTAGACCTATCTAGAACTTATTTTCTACTCGGAAATTAGTTATTTCCAAAATTTAAAGAAATTCCTCGGTGCCGTTTTCGAGATCCGTGTGCAAATATATATATATATATATATATATATATATACAAACCTTGCTCGTATTATAGTATTGGATAAGGACTTCTTTAGCTCTCAAGGTCGTTTTTAACCATTTCCTGTGTATTTTAGGTTAGGTTTACTTTATCCCCGATTTTGATTATATGCGATCTCTCAGCCGCCCATTATTGCGGATAATCGGGAGTCTACTGTAGTTAGATTTGTAGAACATTGATCGAACAGCTAATATAAAATTAGAATATTAACCTATTATTTATTTTGTTATTAGCAATAGCAGACAACCTCTTGGTATTTAAAAAAAATTAGGTTAGGATAAATTGTTTGGCTTCTTTTATATTATTACGTTTAAAGGTAAGAATAGTGTTTTAGGCCAGCAGTACTTTTTAGCACTATACACCACATTTATATATGACATATGTAGAATAATTTACATCATAATAGATTGCACTGCAAATAGGCCAGTAATGATATATATACAACGCCCACACGCCACCCGCTGAAGAAGAATTAATTCTTGTGCCAGCCGCTTTTTCGCCACGCACGCGCCATGGTGGTGCATGGGCTCTGTAAGCTAACCATAAAAGTGCATTTTCTCACTTATCCATACACAGATTTCGTTCATCAAAGTACCGTTCGATTTGAAATTAAAATTGCAATCTTTTTTATATCTTGTAAAAATCAAGTTAATGATTTTATTGTTATTTAAATTAAAATATTTTTAACAGCCTCCATTTTGAAAATATAAAAGTAAACTTAATGATACTTTGAGAATATTTTTCTATTTGGTCAATAAATATTTGTGCAAAGTTTGGTTTCTGTAAATAGTTCTTTATATATAAAGTTGTTTGTATAAAATACAAAATAGCGGCTAACGGGGTGAAACGAAGGATTTTTCGACATATGTTGACAATGATATTAAGACTAATAAGATGAATAACCATTGTCACAACTTTCCATCCGTTTCTGGGGTCAAGTGGAAGCACCATGTTTCATCGCCCGTAACAATGGAGTCCAAGAATTTGTTAGTATTGTTGACACTTTCTTGAATGAGCTCTCGGAAACAGTCCACATGTTGCAGATTATTTTCAGTCGTGGGCATGAGTGGCAAGTGACCCACTGTACGCAAACCTTGCTGTAGTCTAGTTTTCTGTCAAAATTTTGTGAATGGAATCAGCCTCTGGAACACGAGAAGTAAGATCACGCACGGATCATGACTCAGATTTTTAACCAAATTTTTTTGAGTCCCCACAAAAAAAAATCTGGCGGAAATGAGTCGTACCAATGGATCACAGCCAGCTTTGCATATCTTAATAATTGTTAATTAATGAATAATTCTTAATATTTTTCCCTGTTTTTGAAAGTGAGGAAATTTACTTGATAATTGGCTTGGAAATATCAACTACGGTTCTAAAGCTGATAATACAGATTCTCCCCGAACTACATTTATGCTCAGATTTATTGTACTAGCGAAATACTAAAGTGGTAATTAATTAATTATACAAGTGACTCTACATTCCTAAATAGCTTCCCGCACCCTCTGTCCCCCTCCTGGAAAGAAAGAATTTACATTATTATCCCCTGGTTCTTATTCTAAACTTAGCTACTACGATGTCTTTTCTCGTGTCGCCCTGGCACCACTGATCTAGAGGCCTCCTCCTCTTACCCTACGCCGTGCTCTCCCCCTCACTTCCCTTCTTAGGACCTTTGCCCGGCGTCGTCTGTGACAAGAACGTCACAGAAAAAATAATCCAATACATTAAATAATTTAATCGATTTAAGAAGAGTCGCTGTGAGCGATTTTGCAGCACTCGAAGGGTTATCAAACAGCAACATTGATAGAAACGTAAGCGTGTGCTTAGACAAAGACACTGTGCAGGCGCAGACCTACGTTTAGTGAGATGCATGGGTTTGCAAAGACGGGTGGTAATAATGAGATTTCACCGTAACTCAACTGGTCAATCCAAGTACACTTGAGCTCTATTCTCAATTTTGTTTTTTCTTTGGAAGGGGGAGGGATGTTTGGATAACTGAGGGACTGATACGCTACTGTAACTGTAAATAAATTGTTATACATTAAAACCTCGTTTATCTGGTACTCACTTATCTGAAATCCCGGGTTTATCCGAAATGGTTCCAAGAGAAAAATAAAGAATGTTGCTGGAAAAACACAGCGCAATTTGCGACAACCTAAACGGCGCAGACTGTATTCGTCCGATACTGCGCAGCGAATTCAGCCGGTAATGCACAGCCTTTTCGGCTGGTACTGCACAGCGTTTTTAGCCAGCATTGCGCACGGCGTTTTCGGCCGGTACTGCGAGGCGAATTCGCCAGTACTGTACGGCATTTTCTGCCAGTACTGCACAGCGTTTTCGGCCGGTACGGCATGGCGTTTTCGGCCGACCGTTCACAATACTGTCGATCGAAAAAGTCAACTGTGTATAAACACTGTAATCAGAGAAATGCAACCGAAATGCGCTCCTGTATTACGGGTACGGTATATAAAAAACTGAAGGTGTTTTACCGAACACAAAAATCGGTAAAACGGTTTATCTGAAAATTCGCTTATCCGGAATGTCCCTGGTCCCATCAAAACCGAATAAATGAGGTTTTAGTGTAGTATGTATGAGTACTTATTAGACAGGATATTCTCACCAAGCATTTGTTCATGTTGTTGATATAATCTCTCAATATCTTCCTTGTTTTTTCTCTTCACAGCATCAACTGCATTTTGGTGAGCTTTCTCCATTTCAGCGAGGTTGTTCTCATACTCTTCTCTCAGTCTTTTCTCAACCCCCTCCAGCCTGCCTGTAAGGGGATAGCAGAAAACAAAAAATATTTTTATTTAACCAAAGATATTTAAAAAAAAAATAATAAAAATTGTTACTACAATTCTATCACTTGATTTCGGTTTGTAATGTGTAACAAATAAAATGCAGTGATTCTAATCTCAATTAAAATTTTGGATAAGCTATAAGTATAAATCATAATGAGATACAGAGAATTATTAGTTCCCAGCACTCCAAAATATTTAATGTGACAGGTTCCATTAAATTTTAGGTAACTCTTCATGTAATCTGCATGGTGTCGGTTCAGTTATCCTTATATAAATATCCTCAAACTATCCTAATTTGTTGGGCCGGCCAAAAAAATAGATAATATTGCATCATTTAAATAATTATTCCTAACCATTTTTAAAATAATTCATCTATGCAGCAATATTTATTTATTTTATTGTAAAATTTGCTAAATTTTCTAGTGTAACGAGTGTGTCTACTTTGATCATTAAAAAAATGTGTGTGTAGAATGTGCTAATTAGGTGTTTTTGTCAAAGTATTTTGTCATAGTTGGTTTTGGGTTACGATTGCATTGTTAAAAAAATCATTCCTAACCATTAAAAAAAAATAGTTTTTCTATGCACAAATATTTATTTATTGTATTGTAAAAATTGCAAAAATTTTTTTGGTCTAAATTATGTGTTTTATAACATCACCAATCACATCAATGATGTTTTATATAGGCCCTATATCTATTTAACATAAAAAGCCAATACATCGTCAAGATAATTCACACTAATTAAGAAAAACAACAAAAACAAGTGGAGTGCAGGTGCACTCCACATCACCGCTCGCGTTTCAGTAAACCACACGAGCAGCGGAGTGATTGAATGATTGCTTGAATTTGTGTCCCTTCGGAAATTGTATTGTTTATCAAAAAGTATGTTATTTATTGTTAGATAATTTTCAAGATGAAATCTCACACTCACACACTTCTCAAATAGCTTAGAGAGGACACTTGCTAATGTAATTGGACGATACCTAATGCATTAATGTTTCGGCCCTCCCTTATGAAGAGTTATGGCTTTACCCATTTTTAATTAATTGTAAATTAATGTAAATTGTGAATTGAACCTTTACAAATTTACTCTACAGTATGAAAAAAGGGAACTCTAATTTTATATGAATTATAAAGATTATCTCTAACGTATTTAACCTAACGTAACCTCTAACGTAATATAACCTAAGGAGAATAAAAATCTTAGCTTTACAATGCTGTATATTTCTTGAACACATATCAAGCCATTTCCTCATAAACATTACATCCACAGCTGACATGCTGATCTGTTGCTCGACTTAGATTGTAGTGTTCTTCTCATCTGCATGAGCCAAAATTCCCAGACCGAATTTACCATTTCCCGCTTTACCAAAGCTCTGTATATAACACAATTTAACCTGAACTGATGTTTGTGATATTATTTTATTGTTAGGCCGGAAATAAACTAATACTCTCAATCCTGTTAATTTCTGTTATGAGAAACATGGCCGCGCGCTGATGAATCATTTCAAAGAAGTAGTCTGGACCATCCATTTCGAACCATCTGAGTCCGGACTTAGAGGGAGTCGACAGTAACAGACTATTTTTGGCTACTTTTTTTAAATTCACAAATTCACCGCATACACATAATTTGAACAATACGATGAAGTTTTGCCAAAATTTACGGCATTTGCCCTCCAGTGGTTTTGTCATTCCAGTGATCGCATAACCAACAAATTTACAGTACGTAATTTGTCCCTTTTCCTTTTAGAACTAACATATATTCTAGTGTATGTAATTGGTTTGTTTTTAGTTTAACTCTGTGAAAAAGATATTTTACTTATTTTCCAATAAATTTTAGATTTTTCGGTTAATCCCACTTTTTTAAATCCAACCATGGCGTTGGTCCCAAATGTGACGGATTAGAGGGGTTCTACTTAAATGATTTTATTACATATGAAGTGCTTTGAATCAGTGATGGTGTCTGCTTTATTTTCTGATAAAATCATACACAGCAATGCAAATGAAATATGCAGTACCTTGGTTGTTGCCAAAGTCTGACGGTCCAGCCTCTGTCTGCATGGAACAGCTGGCAGTAACAGTCCGTTTGCGACTTTCTATTAACTTTTTTATCTGCGCCTCCTACAGTATTGAATAACATAATTTATTTTAGATAAATCATCATATTAAATTAATTTTTAAAATGACGAAAGTAAAATATAGGAAATATCTTGGTAAAATTTAGGTGTGTAAATTCCTTGGCAAAATTCTGTAAGGCATCAAGGAAAATAGTCATTGAATCACAAAATATAAATATTTTGTGATAACAGTAGAACAGTCAAAAAACATGTACGAGTATTTAATGTCAGTGTTCTTATCCCAGTTAGTTCTAAATCTCAGCAAAACTATAAATACAAGGTGTAGTTAGAAAATAACGGGTTTGATTTTCTGTGGATTAAATTAGTTTTATAAATAAATGTGAAATATACAAAGACTAAATTAAAACATAACATCTAGTTATAAAA
Organism: Nephotettix cincticeps; assembly: GCA_023375725.1. NCBI lineage: Eukaryota > Metazoa > Arthropoda > Insecta > Hemiptera > Cicadellidae > Nephotettix > Nephotettix cincticeps. The sequence continues at coordinate 89,630,723 of CM041786.1, read as the reverse complement.
CATCACAGTCAAGGTATTCTTCTACTGAATAAAATTCTCCGCCAATATGTATTTTTTTTAACTATTTAACCCTTTAAGGAATAAGGAAAAGATATCAAATAACACCTTAAAGGAGTAAACATTTTTCACTAAAATGTATTGTAATCTACTGTAAATATAGCTGAAAATTTGTATTTGGTTAAAAATACCCAAAAATGAATATTTTATAACTTTTTTCGTATGAAAGTCTTCAAAACATGGACGCACGCATAACGCCATATTACACTCTTTGCACTGAAAGGTTATGTCTTTTCTCTTTGTGAAGAATGCTTTCACATTTAACACTGAGAAATATTATTCGTGCGCTTTTATTTCCCACTGAAACTTCATGCCGCGGCCGCCACCTTTCCCGCCGCAGCCATAATAGTATGATACCCTCTCCCCCGCAGATTACCTACCCTTCAGAATATACCAATACACACATTGCTTTCATAACTAGATGTCTTTAATTATTGATTTGTGACTTTAGAATCGATCTGTATCATGTTATAAATATATATAAATGTATTTGCGCAAATTTTGTCAGATGACGTTTTAAAACGTCACAACTCCTTTTTGTGTATATATATAAAGACATTTTAAAACATCAATACTATTTTGTTGCAAAATACGGTACTCCTTATAGGGTTAAAGTTGTTTGAATGTTAAAGCATTTGTGTTAGATTCAGTATTTAGTCCAAAATATATTCAAAACAAAACCCAAATTTCAAAATCACAACTTATATCCTGGAATCAGCCCATTGCTATAAGTAACACTTTTAGCATGTCATAGGGAACAATATCTCAATGTTGTAATCCAGTGATTGACAAAACCCTGTATATGTTAGCAGGTGTTTTACCTTTTCATCGCACTTGGCCTTGAGCATATCTCTGTCTTGCCGCAAATTCTTTATCTCAGTATCAAACTGTTGCCGAGCACTTTTTTCTAGTTGCAGAAGTCTGGCAGTTCATGCAATCAAATATAATCGAATAGTTCAAAAGAGTTAGATGAGTATACTCAAAATTAAAACACAATTTTAGTTTGAGTTTTTTCAAAAATTATTTTTCAAATGGAGATTAACAACATATATGTATACACAATCTCCTGATGTATAAAATATAACAGAACACAAGGATAGAAGTTCTTTACCCATTTTACAAGAATATTATTTAACCCTCCACCTGGTGTTTAGTTTACTGTGTGCTGGCACTGTTCTAAGTGCAATTCGCAAATATTCAACTTTTTTACTCCTAAAGCGTTATTTATGGTCAATATGTCAATTAGTATACATCATTCTGTTCGGAAAGAATCAGTAAACAACTTAGTATCACATTTGTCAGGTATAATGAAAAAAATTGTTTTATAAGCAAATAAAAAAACCCAAGCATTACTAAATAGTCCGTTGCATGGAGGCCACATAAATAATGGTAGAAAAAAACCGAGATAAAAAAAATGGTAATTTTTTTGGGATTAAGAAAATAAATACTTTATTTAAGTTTCTCTTAAGTAAACTAATATTTTCTTCTGGAAAATCATAGAATTTGGGCTACAGAGTGATAAGTCTTATTATATTAACAGTGGGCATAAAAAAAATGTGAACTATGTGTATTTCTATTGTTCAAATAAGATAAGAAGATGATAGCTAGGAATATTTATTAGTCTAATTAGGTCTATGGTCATTGATAGGAAATTTTATTGGCTCAGCATCAGTTTCAAACGGCATACCATGCCCCTGATTAAAATCCGGCAAATAATAGGCATCTGGCCTATAATTGTCTTGACTTCCAGAAGGGAATAAACTAGATAATGATTCTAGAGACAGAATCATCTAGGTCAGTCAGAATCAGGCCTATGAGTATAGGCCTACTTTCAACAGCAAAAATTAGACACATCATCACCACTAGAAATAAGCTCATCTAAAAGGTATCTCTGGTCACTAGACCTAACCCTGTAATTGCCACCCATAACCAGTGTTAGTTCAAAAATTCTCTTATCCTAATTATTATTAGTTTGTTCTTCCTTTTACTCAACCTAAAAGTAAACATATCTGGAAACTCAAAACACTTCAGTCCAAACCTACTAACAGCATTTTAAAATTAATAAAACAATCCACAGTATTAAATCCACAACAACACTGAAAAGTTAGAAATAAAAAAAGTAGAAATAAAATCTAAAATAGTTAGGAAATTTTATATTAACCTGAAAAACAAGAAACTATTAACCTAAACCATCATTTTCAGTGTAGCAACAATGTTTACAAACATAAAAAAAAAACACATCAGCTGTCAGCAGCCTATGCAATGCAGCTGACAACGCAAGCGAAACAGACAAACAACAAATCAATAATTTCTATTGGATTTATTTAAAACTAAAATCAAATGATAGATTTAATGATTATCGATTGGTATGCGAAACAAAGTGTTTTAATGGTGAGGAGTTGTGGAGAAATATTGACTTTTTTAATCCAATGCATGCAAATGCGCCATATATATGGCGTTTCCATTTTAGAAGGTGCCTATTACGGCGTAAATACGGTGTTTGCCAGTTGGAGGGTCAAGAATACTGTTAGTAGTTTATGATAAAACCTATGTATACACCAATACCCTTACCGGTAAGTTTTCACTTGATTAATTGACCAACCTGTCTCGAGCGGCTTGAAGTTCTGAGCGTGCAGAGGTCAGCTCATTAGTATGGCGAGCTGACATAGCGGACATTTCTTCCTGTAGTCTAACACATTCTGGGCACGTCTATAGAACAAACAAGCTAGCTTACCTTAACACTTCTGAAAATAAGCTATTTTTTATACATTTCAACAATAATAAATAATTAATAAAAAAATTAAAAGCAGAAAATCTTCACATACTGTGAAAGAGAAAAGATGAAGTAGCCTAATACTTGAAGTTATATATTTTATTCCTTCCAGAAAAACTAAAAAAAACTGAAAAATTTTCTGTTCATTTGTGCAGTAGAACCTCCCCATATCCGACCATGACGAGACTGGACCATAGTCGAAACAGCCAAAAAGTCGGTAATCAGGAGGAGCAAATAAAGCGCATTTCTCAGGTATGAAAACAGTGATACAATTGATACAATATTGTAAAACAATATTATTGTACCTATAATACATAAACTGAAACATCAAGATACGTATAGTGATTGAAAAATTACAATATTTATAGGTAATTTTCTCTACAAGTAGAAAAAGTCAATTACGTTTCAATAGGCTCAGCATCAGTGGGAGTGTTGGAATCATAAATAGACATTCGGACACTCAATTGGATATTGGGAGATGTTGATTATCAGGTTGAATAAGAGAGGTTTTACTGTACTGTCTAGCTTGTACTGTATCAGTTTATTCATATTGTTGGGTAGTATGACACTTACATGTTTAGTCTATGTGGGCAGGCTAAGTAAAAGATAATACAATTATTTAACATTTCAAAATTAAACATAAAAAAATGACAAACCATTTTATTCAAAGTTTATAATTCTTATGTATGATAGCTATTATATTAATCCATTGGCACACTTGGACCGAACTCTTTTTGTCATACATTATTACTAGTAGTTTTACTTTTTTTCGATGGATCGCAGCACTTGCTGGATCGATAATTCGTTTCTTTATGATACAGCAGTATTTTCTGTCTGTAATTTTGGTTTTCTACATTGGCTATCTGGTAAATAAACCAAAATATTAGTCAACAAAAGGTGTGTAGGTTGTGTTTGTGATGTGATTGTCGTATATAAATTTGTGTAATTTATCTGAAGATTTATTTTGTAATTGTAAGTAATAAATAATGCACAATACCTTAAAAAATATATAAAAATAATTATTATTATTTAATATTATATAATATTTCTTAAATATTGATTGAAATTAATAAGTTAAAGATAAAAAACTTTAAATAATTTTTGTTGTTTTTAAATGTTATTTTAGCAAGTACACATTATAATAATGAATCCCTGAAATTTCCAAGTCAAATAACTTAGACTTATAGCAGTTTTAGTAAAGTCTCCAAAAGTGCCAAAATAATAGGAGTTCCCAGGTGCCAACATTACTGTCAAATAGATTGGCCAATGGGTTAAAATATTGCAAGCTGTATCATATTGAAAAGAGCCCAATTATCCTTGAGTGGATTATTCATGATCGTCAAAAAAAATTAGAAACTGAGGCAAATGAAGTTTAACTCATTTAGGTCCATCCTCGAGCCTACAAATTATAGCTATTGCCTAAAAACATACTTGGCTTTGGGCGAGCCATCATACATAACTAACCGCCGTTATAAAAATGGACAATTGATCTTCTTGGAAGGGGAATATGACACTTCACTGTGGAATCTCATGGTACTGAGAACTATTTGGTGAACCCTTGTTAAAAGGAAGCAGATTCCTAGAAAGAGAAATCAATAAAGGACTTTTCCCCTAGAAGCCAATAAAGAGAGCAACTTCAACAGTAAGCCTGTAATACAGTGCATGTGTCTTATGTATTGGACTGTTTTTTACCAATATGAAAATAATACCTACGTAGTTGTGTGTTTATTAAAAGGTTATCTTTTTTATTTGAAGCATTTCACATTATATCTAACATGCAGTAAGGGTTATTACGGCATTATATTTCTTTAATGGTCGTTTTTAACTAATTCCAGTGTAATTTAGGTTAAGTTTGCTTTATCCGTGATTTTGATACTGTATATTCAAACAAATATTGAGTAAATTAAAAATATAAAGCATGGAACATTTAAACTGGCCACCTTATTAAAACAGAGAACCTATTAACATATACATGATAGTAAATATAGGTAGTTTTATAATTTTCCGCGTAAAAACCCATATTTAAAAACTTTTGTATATCTTGAATCTCTGTTATAAAATTATTCTATATTTTTTTAAAGCTTCTACTTTTGAAAAATATCATTAAAATATATATCACAGTATATAGTTAAGTATAGAACATAAAATATGGCTCTAAATGAACTAATATCCAAAAAGTACAAAATTCCTACCATTATAGAAAATTCTACTAACCACATCTAGGGCATTTCTTAATTAACTATTATTGTTTACCTGATTTTCTTCAGCAACTAATCGATTTTCTAGTTCAATTTTCAGTTTGTCCAATTCTGCTCCAAGTTTTGCATTTTCTTCAAAATCAGAAAAGAAAAAAACTTTCAAAAAGAATACATAGATATTGGAAATTTAGGAAGATTAGATTGTTTACAATAGTTTCATGGTAATTTACTATTAAAAATATGATCTTTATAAATATTATCAATTAGATTTTTGTGAATATCAAATCATAGGTATTACCGTATTTAAGATGTCTAATATTTTTAGCAAATTTTCCATATGAAAGAAGCTATTACTATAGGTCTCATGGCAAGACCTAAGCCCAGGAACATGTTTTTAATTTTGAGGTGCCTCAAGACCAAAAAATTGTCTTTAAAATTTTCATATATGTGTGTATGTGTCCGTGAATACGGTAACCAATGTAAACTCCGATCGAGACCAAACTTTTGGGACCCAAAAATTTTGAGGTTTTGTACTTCAAAATTAGGTTTTAAGATTTGTATAATTTTTTAAATAATTTACACTTTTACCATCAGGATCAGCTCAAAAAACTGCACAAATTAGTACTTGAAAGTTTTGCTCTATCTCCAATGGTTACCAGGATATTAAATACCTCCGTCGTCGCAGCAGACCGGCATACTCAGTGAATTTCCAAATCAATAATATGACAATAATAGTACAAGTATTTGACAAGATTAATCAATCAATAATAGTTGATAAATTAGAATATTTGCCTATTCTTCGTAACATTAAGATTGGACAGAGTATGCAGGTTTGCTGCTTTCAGTACTAGTAAAGTAGGCAATTTTACCATAAACTATTTTTAATCTGACCATATACCAAATTTTATCATTATCTAGACATAAATAGTTTGCCTATTCTACATAAGTTTAACATGAGAAAAGGTATGCAGGTTTGCTGCTGTGAGGAATACATAAACTATGATTTATTAGCATAAAAGTATGGATCCCAACCACATGAAGCTAAATACAAAGTTTCATCCAAAACTATTGGTTAATAAGGGAAATGAAATTGGTTAATAAAGAAAAACTTTAAGGTACTAAATTGTGTAGTTTTTTTAACTGGTCTAATGGTAAAAGATAACCATTTTAAAAATTACATGGAAAACGCAAAAAAACCCATTTTTGGGGTACAAAACCCCCCTTAACTGCCTGTTCCCATAGACTGATATGTCTGGATTACGATCTCGTCTGAGCAAATGTAGGAATACACATAATTTTAAGGATAATATATTGTTCTTATTAAATTAATTCTAAGTAATCAAACGGCATATTATACACTTGTTTTGGGGTGTTTCAAACAACCCAAACATTTTTGTACTTATAACTTCATATGATTTATTTTAATTTTTTTATCACTCTACAGGGTATTTAAAAACAATTTATCACACTAAGTTCATGCTAAGTTTTTTTTTAAAAGAGAAATATGCACTTTTAAATGTTAGAATACCACGGCCTGTGCGTCACCGCGGCGCGGCCGTGGCTAAGAAGCCGAGTTATCTGGCACAATGCGGCTTATTTGCCACGGCCGCGCTGCGGTGGCGCATGGGCCCTGTAATGTAAACCTGCATTTTCTCGGTTATCCGTGGACGGATTTCGTTCACCGAAGCACCGTTCGATTTTAAATTAAAATTCCAATCTTTTATGTATTTTGTAAAAATTTTATAAAGTTAATGGTTTTTTTGTTATTTTATATAAAATATTTTTAACCGCCGCCATTTTGAAAATATAAAAGCAAATTAAATGATACTTTAAAAATATATTTCTCTTTGACCAATAAATATGTGTGCAAAGTTTGGTTTATGTATCTTAAACAGTTCTTGATGGTGATTTTTTGTTTATTTTGATGAGTACTACAGTGGAACTTGGATAATTCGAACTTCTGTAATTCGAAAACTTCTTTATTTCGAAATTTTGTCCTGGTCCCTAGAATTTTATATAAAAACAATGTTAAAATATCTTGGTTAATTAAAATATTTTTTTGGATAATTCGAAGTTTTTACAGCGGAAATTTATAGTGCAGTGCGGGTATAAGTGAACAAGTCATTGTGTGCGATTTTCCAGGAAACAACGTTCGGGCTTCCTGTCCTCAGACTATTTATAGCTAGATCAACGGCCCACCCCACTCACTAGTCCACTAATGCTCATAAATCACAACATTGACATCTGTGTGTATCATCGATGGTGGTTTATGTCGTCTTTGTTTCATGTTGGCATTTGTGACTTCGTCTGCTTTCATGTTAACACGTGTATTTTTGAATGGCATGACATGGAATGACATGTATTTCTGGATGGCTTCGTCAAAGCGAACCTACAAATCTCTGACGTTGCAAGAATAAATAGCGGCGATCAAGGAGGTAGAGAAGGGATTTGAAAAGGTTCGTAATAGCTAGTTTCGGGATTCCTCCAAACACATTATTGACATTTAACAAAAATTTGGATTTTTAATCAATAGTATCTTCATTAACCTAACTTTTTTAATATACAATGTTAAAACACGATGTTTGATTGTTTATTTCAACCACTTGCATAAACTTTTCTAATTCGAATTTTTTGATAATTTGAATTTTTTTCTGGTCCTTTGAGCTTCGAATTATCCAAGTTCTACTGGATCAACCCTCGAAGTTTGTTGTTGTGTTGTATATATATATATAATAAGAGTATAATAAGAGTATAATTACAAATAAATTATTGTTCTCGTATTTACACATACGCTTATATGGTGAATTGAGTTCAATAAAACCTTTGGAAAAATTACTAGTAACACCTGTTTTCCTTGCAATATTCGTTCAAACTGATCGGATTTGCGCTATAAATAACAAAGGAGACATTTTCACACACCTGCTTTGAAAAGCAGAAAAACTTTATTTACATCAATATATGAATGATTGAATCAATGAATAAAATAAAACAAATAGTCAGCAACAATGATAGAGGAAGTGTATTCAAATTTAGTCTGAATTTTTGTTTTTATAGACAACGATTCAATACTAAATTCAGTACACATGCAGGGTAACCCCAGGCCACTTTGAAAACTTGTGACAGAATCACTCACTGCATACTGGAGAAAACTGATTTGAGTAACTAAACATACTGTAGTTTGAAAGTACTAAGACCGATGGGAGGGTAGCCCACCCCCACGGTGAAGGAACACATAATATTTATCCTGGGGTGTTTAAAACACCCCACCCGAGTACTTGAGTGTTAAATTCTGTTTGTGATTTCACAGCTAAATTGAAAGTACTTCCGATAAACAACAGACGATAGCTGAAGTCAGGTGGCCAGATGAGGAGAACAAGCACTATAATATAAAATTTGAGTCACTATCTTATTATGTTCAAACAGACAATAGCTGAAGTCAGGTGGCCAGGTGACGAGAACAAGCACTATAATATAAAATTTGAGTAACTATCAAATTCTGTTCAAACAGTAAACTTTCTCTTACAATTTTGAAAATCACCATCTGCCACAGTGTAGGTAGCCGCACTATTCCACATTGACACAGGAGCTTATTAATGTTTTGTTATATTAAAAAAATAACAAAACATAATAAGTTACTGAATATTTCATGTATAAATATAATATATTAATTTTATACAATATAAAAAAACAATATACTATATAAATATAAACACAACCATATATGAATATATTTGAATTAATATGAAACCAAATATGACAGAATTGCCTTCCTGGAAAACCTGGCAATTTTAATAACTACCGCGCCCCATTGTCAGACTAGCCTGCTAGCCTAACAACCTTCAGAAGAACCACAGTCAATTTGGGTAACTATTGCGCCCCTTTGTCAGACTAGCCTGCTAGCCAAACAGCCTTCAGTAGAACCACATTCAATTTGAGTAACTATTGCGTCCCATTGTCAGACTAGCCTGACAGCTAGCCAAACAGCCATTAGAACCACAGACAATTAATTGAAAAAACTATTGCGCCCCATTGTCAGACTAGCCTGCCAGCCAAACAGCCTTCAGTAGAACCACAGTCAATTTGAGTAACTATTGCGTCCCATTGTCAGACTAGCCTGCCAGCCAAACAGCCTTCAGTAGAACCACAGTCAATTTGAGTAACTATTGCGTCCCATTGTCAGACAAGCCTGTCAGCTAGCCAAACAGCCATTAGAACCACAGACAATTAATTGAAAAAACTATTGCGCCCCATTGTCAGACTAGCCTGCCAGCCAAACAGCCTTCAGTAGAACCACAGTCAATTTGAGTAACTATTGGGTCCCATTGTCAGACAAGCCTGTCAGCCATACAGCCTTCAGTAGAACCACGGACAATTTGAGTAATTATTGCCCCCCGTAATGTTGGACTAGCTGCCAGCCAAACAGCCTTAAGAAACCACAGACCATTTCAAGAACTATTGCGCCCCATTGTCAGACTAGCCTGTCAGCCAAACAGCCTTCAGAAGAACCACGGAATACTTGAGGAACTATTGCGCCCCATTGTTAGACTAGCCTGCCAGAAAACAGCCTTCAGTAGAACCACAGACAATTTTGTCTGTGGAAGAAGATATTTAAGGAACAGGTAATTGTAAAAGAGTAAATAATCATCAAGCTGTGAACCAATAAAAATTTCTTATAGCTAAAAAAATACTTAAAAAATTATACTTATACTTAAAAAACTTTTTATGATAAAAATGTTTGTATTCACTTTGTGTTTGACCTAATGAATAATAGAGAATCAATTTTTGAAGTATTAGTATCGGTATCAAGAACCGATAAGTTTTGGTAGTTGAGTTTTGGGTAAATATAAAAAGATTACCTCTCTCAGCAGTGTTGACCCTACGAGCCAGGTGGTCTCTCATTTGCTTGTACTCTTGTAACTCATTTTGGAGCAATTCCTTCTCATCAAACCCTTCTCCTCTAATCACAGAGGGGCTAGTTGCCTCATTTAGTGTCTTAGCCAAACGGTCACCCAACTGTCTGCTCTCTGCAAGTTCTGCAGTCAGCTGTTCTCTCTCTGACATCACCTATCAGGAAAGGATGTTATTAGCACTTTGATTTTAATGTGTTGCTTTAAAAATACTATAACTACACCTGAAAACGATATACAAGAAAAGGAATATTTAATTGATAGAATGCCAATCTGATAGGCAGTATCAATAGTATCAGTTAACTAGCAAATAAATTATTTCTTTAAAAGTTTTATTATATTGTTACATGCCTATAAAAATAAAAAAAATTATATTCTATTCTATTACCGACTAAAAATATTTGCCAAATTTCATTCACAACCTCTGGTTGTATAAGTTTTAATATTTTAGGAGGTACTGCCTCACTTGACCCCTCCTCCCCTGAGGACATAGTAGTTTAATATGAGTGGGTTCTAATTAGTATTGAAATGGGAAGCAGATAAGCTACATACCAACTTTCATAAAAAACCGTTGAGAAATAAATAATTTTACCACTTGTTATCCATGAAAATAAAAATGAGTGTTTTTCCGACAACTTCTTTTTACTAGTAACTTTAAATTTAGGTGATCTCTCTATAGTAATGTAATATTCCCAGAAACTTTTACTTATATCTTGCGAATATTACTCTTACAAGCGTCATCCTGTAATCCAGCTACTTGGAGGTCACGAATTGTGGATAGTTGTGAGCGATGGTCGGTGGGTGTAGTGTTCTCTTGTGTGGATTAACGTCCGCACTATTGAAAGCTACGTTAATCCGCAAAGACCATCCTCATAATTAGACCAATTTGTAATTCAGAGGTCGTGGTTCGGATTCCACGTTAAACTGTAAGTCCCTTAGTTGCCATCAGCTGTTGGGCTATTAATTAACAGTCCTGTCTAAGGAACATGTCAGCCTTAGTCAGTAACAAGACTACAAGATCGCGCCACAATCATCTTACAATCAACTCTCATTCATACTTGGCTTAAAATACCTACCTTGTGGTGTGGTCGCCATTTCAATAATCTAATCTAATCTTACACTTACTTACTCCCATGGCTTACTTTGGGGAACCCAATTACTGCTTACCATCTCTCCCTGACCTGTGACTTGTTAATTACTGCTCCTGCTTATGTGATGTCTATTTTCACACTGTCCCACGATCTTCTCTAGGGCCTTCCTGGTGGTTTTCCTCATTTGGCTGCCCTTCTCATACTTCCCTTAATAATGAACCTCTGCCTCTCAACAAGATATACCCAACCAATTTCAAACGTCTAGTTCTAGCGTGGGCCTTGATATCATAATTTCTATAAGATTCCTTAACTATTCATTGTGTCTAATTCTCTATTTTCTATTTTCACGTACTGTTCCAAAAATCTTTGAAAAAAAGTGAGCTTTCTCTCCTCTTTTTTTATTTAGTAACCATGTTTCTGCTCCATATATCAAAACTAGTCGAATACTGGAAATATTTTCAGCAATATTAAACATTTATAAATTAACTAAATGAAAATTCTCAAAACTTTTCATTTTCATTTTTTATCTGTCCTATCAAGCCATATATACTAAAAGTTCATTTATCTGGCACTTGCTTATCCGAACTTCCGGTTTATCCGAAATGATTCCAAGAGAAAAATAAAAAAATAAATAGATTCTTTATTCATCAAAAATTTCACAATTATACACAAGATACAAGTTATACACTATACAACATCACAGCAATTGCATCAACTGAAAATTTCACATTTTTTACAAATTTATTCACATTTTTGTAAGCAAAATTAAACTATCTATAATGTGATGAAGGAAAAAAACAATTTTTGATGAATCGGGTTGCCCCAAGGCTAAGCCCGAAACGGGGTCCCTTCACTAAATAATCATTAAAAAGCAGAAAAGAAAGAAAGTAGCACTACGCTCTAATACTTACATTGAATATTACAAAAGAAAATTAAAGTAAAAGCAGAGTTTTTACTTTGCATGTGCTAAAATCAAAAGAAACAAAATCTATGAGCTGATAATGTAGAAAGGAATAAAAAAATAATTACCGTATCTCAATGAATGCTAGAAACAACAAATGTCATAAGCAAGTTCGAACATATACCAAGAAGCAAGACAACAAAAATGTCAATGAAAAATTTCAACAGCTGCATAAGTGCTGAGGTTTTTCTCCAAAACTAAATTATAGGTCTAAGCAACCCTTCAACATTTTCAAAATTAATAATCCAACTCTTGAGGTTACTTAAATAATTGCGAGTGTTGTTCTGTGTGATTAATTGAAATGTTAACCGATACAACCTCGGTGCACTGAAAGTGTAAAAATGTTGAAAAATGGTTAAGTTAGCTTTCGGAATTTCAAAACTATAGGCTGAACGGAAATTATAGGGTTGCGGAACATTTATATAATTTGAAATACTTCTTGTGAAAAATAAACGTAGCACCTTGTAAACAAACAAATTTCTTAATGAAAGCAATCTCAACTGTTTAAAAATAGGTAGAGCATGTTCTTGTCTAGTCTTTTTCATGATTATTCTTACGATACATTTTTGTAAGGTAATTAAAGGCTTTAGCGTAGTTAAATATGTACCTCCCCAACAAGAAAGTGCGTACCCTAACCTGGATCCTACTAATGCGTGATATAGATTTATTAGAATTTTCCTAGGACACAGATCTCTCAAAAAATAAAATTTTCTGATAATATTATACATTTCCCCTTTTAGCTTTTTAATATGGGTTTTCCAGGAAAGATTAGAATCAATTATAAGCCCTAGATATTTTATAAATTTTACTTTTTCAATCTCAATACATCCATTACAGTTTATGCCCCCCAAACAGTTAGAATTATGATAAACTAGTTTCTTACTACATACTATTTCCTTTTTTACATTGAATATTATATATTTAGTTTTATCACTCAGAGTTAATAAGTTTTTACGAAACCAAAATTCTAAACATTTTAAATCTGCCTGCATTAAATCAAAGAGATCATTTACATTTTTATCTGTGTAACTTAGTGCCGTATCGTCTGCAAATGTTGTAACCCTACCGTTAAATTTAGCAGTACAAAGGTCGTTAATGTATATCAGGAAAAGAATAGGGCCCAAAACAGATCCTTGTGGAACGCCACATTTTATTATACCCTCTTCACTGACATGTCCCAATACCCTTACCAATTGAACTCTATTAGTTAGGTAACTTGTGAACCAGTTTAATGATAGTCCTCTGATTCCACTAAGCCACATTTTATTTAGAAGTATTTCATGGTCTACCGCATCAAATGCTTTAGTAATGTCCAGAAACAGCGCTGCACAGGTAAGGCCACAATTAATTCCCTTATAAACGTTTTCAAAAAAGTTGAGCAGAGCAATTTCTGTTGATAAATTTTCCATAAACCCGTATTGGTTTTTGCTAAAAAATTTGTTGATGTTTAAGAAACCTATCAATCTTTTTTTAACCACCTTTTCAATAATTTTTGAGAATATTGAGAGAAGAGATATCGGCCTATAATTAGAAATTTGTTCTTGATCTCCCTTTTTAAACAACGGTATCACTATGGCAGTTTTTCACTATGGCAGTTTTAAGACATAGCGGGAATTCCCCTCCTTCCAGACTCAAATTTATTAGGTAGGTCAAAACCTCAATTATATTTTCCAAAATTGATTTTAGTGTAAAAGAGGTTATGTTGTCAAACCCCGGTGCTTTGTTATTCTTAAGACCCGACACAATGCTCCGAATTTCGTCTGCCGTTGCGGGATACATGAAAAACGAATTTCCAATATATTTGTGTTCAAAAGTCGCCCCAAAATCAGCATAGGTCATGTTAGTTTTATTAATGTTTCTTTTAAGATTTTCTGCAATATTAAGAAAATAATCATTAAATGCCAGAGCAATTTCATTAGGGTTAATTATCACTTGACCATTTTTGTTTATTTGTGATATATCCACTTTTTTGGTAGATTCCTTAACCAGCCCGTTAATTAAGTTCCATTGTGCTTTTACATTACTCGAGACGGATTCAAATTTTGCTGAAAAGTATTGCTCTTTTTGTTTCCTTATGTCTGATTTTAATTTGTTTCTATATCTATTAAAATAGGCTCGTAATCTGTGATTCTCAGGTTGTGAACTCAACATAGAGTGAAGTCTATTTCTGTGTTTTATTTTATAGCAAAGACTATCAGTCATCCATGGAGTTAACTTTTTAAATGTTGATTTTAACTCATAACTATATTTTGAATCCTTAATTGCGGCTTTTAAAATGTTTAAGAAAACTTCATAGGCTGAGGAGACTGAATCGTTGCTATACACATCTGCCCAATTTTGATTTTTCAAAATGCCATTCAGCTTAACAAAATCGGTTTTAGTTATATATGTAGGACTTTTAGAGTGTGAAACAGTGTTTAATTCAAAAATGCATAAAACTAATGAGTGGTCAGTAATTTTCAAGTCCATAATTTTATATTCAATGTTCATTAAGGCACGTTTATTTATGTTAAAGCGATAAAAAACATGATCTAAGCAAGTTTCACTACCATTTACCACCCTTGTTGGTTCATTAACTAAAGATTTTAATCCAAAACTCGTCATAACTGTCAGATATCTATGAGAATTTAAAGTGTCCGATAAAATGTCACAGTTTATATCCCCAATTACAATTAGATTTTTGTTATTAAAGAATGTTAAAATACGACCTAAATCCTCAATGAAATCTAAACAGGAGACATGAATTAACCTATAAATAGCAAGAAATATTACCGATGATTCTAAAAATTTAACTTTGATCGCAAGACAATCTGCTGATTTCACGTCCCTCAAATCCACAGATACATCAAGAATGGATTCATAACAGTCTTTCACATACACAGCGACACCTCCTGCACGGTAACTATTATTGCAATTTGAGAACTGAGTGTACCCATCTATTTTGTAATAACATATTTCATGTGATTCAACCCAAATCTCAGTTAGAATTAAAATGTCTGGTTCCAATTCCAGTGTTTGCAATTCGGCAATAAAATGATCGAAATTACTTCTCAGACTGCGTATGTTCTGATTAACTACAAAAAAACTATTCATCTAAAAAAATATATACATACATAGTCATACACACATATACACACATACACACATATACATACATACACACATATACATACATGTACATAACCATGGCTGAGTAAAACAAATAGTATGACCAATCAAAAAAAATTTCAGTAAAAAACCTTTATAAAAAAGGAACAAAGTTGACACTACAGGGATAAAAGCCGAAATGAATCTTTTACCTCTAATAGTATATATACACAAATAATCCATATACACATATACACAACAAATTTTAGCACTGATAGATACACTGAATCACAACATAGAGAACGAAAAAAAAAAAAATTGTTTCTGAAAAAGTACAGCGTAATTTGCGACAACCTAAACCATTGCGCGGTGTTTTCGGCCGGTACTGCACGCCGTTTTCTGCCAGCACTGCGTGACGTTTTCGAACAAAACTGCGTGGTGTTGTGGCCAAGCGTTCACAATAAATTTGCCCGAAAAATTCAACTGTGTATAAACACTGTAATTAAAGAAACGCAACCGTAAGGCCCGTACGGACGTATGGTGGAGACGTGGCGTGTGCTGTGCACACAGAAGTGGCATGCCAGTGACCTTCATTGGTAGTTTTGGTTAAAATTAGCAACATTTAAAACAATCCTCATGCAAATCGACTCGTTGAAAGCTCGTGACAACGTCATAAACAAATGGGTTGTAGGATTCAGTTTAATGAAGAAAGATTATCATACCAAAATGTAAACCTGAAATCCTAAACAAATCAATACAAAGAATATAAATCAATACCCAGCTTTATTATTTAGCATCACTTTACAATTAAATCGATTAGAACATTTATACAATTACTATTTTTATTTATACGTTAAATAACTTTTTAATAAAGTATGATTTCGAAATGGGTTTTAAATCAATGAATAATATAAACTAACTTAATATTGATTCGACAGCTGCTTGTTTTTATTTCTATCGAATCTTTTAACTAAAAAGACAGCTGATTATTGCCAGCAGTTTAAGCATTTAAAACTGAAGCAAAATGTGACCAATATCATGTACAAAGTGGGTTTTTAAATGCTCGTTATTTACTTTTCAAGGGTTGGCGGACACTTTTAAGCCTTTAAAAAACTTCTCTGGAATGTAGAGAATGTATGAAATAAGTTTTATTGTTATCAGTTCTGCCGTTTTTTTCAGAGAAGACAGCGTAAAATGCCTCCTGGAGTGTCACAGACAATCAGACAAAAATTGAGATAAGACCGGTTTCGGCTTCTTAACGCCAGAAAAGTAAAAATAAATAAAAATGAATAATTCTGAGCAATGTACATACAAAACTCTAATTTTATTTGTATAGATTTATAAGTGAAAATTTTCTTTCAAAAAGTGAAGGGGGGAGACCATCCCCCCAAAATAGTTAATATGGTATAAATTTTATTTCAAAAATATAGAAAATGTCGTAAATTTCATCTAGTTTTCAATAATATACAGTTTGATTGACTTTTACACATCTATATGTCCATAATAACACTTTATAATACAGTGCAACTCGGTTATTGCGGCCTCGGCTTTAACATCAACTCGGATATAACGTCATTTATTTTTAGGTCCCGCCAAACTATAGGTATTTACATAGGAAAAAACCTCGGATATATCGTCAGTAAATTCTAAAACCTCGTATATAACGTCAAGAAAATTGGGCCGAGATGAAGGCAACATATAGCTAAATAGAGAAAGTTCGGTCGGTGGTGCAACGTGAGGGCTGCGGCTATTGTTTAGCTACATTCTACTTTTAGAAACAGAATTTTATTGCTGTCTTACCGCTAACCACCCCAACCCCCTTCCCTACCCTATATCCGCTGTCGCCGGTCATCAAGGTCAGTGTCAGTGACTCACGTCGCATCATAGCACTGTGATGCCGTTCGTACGTACCGACAGTTCGTGCAGCTATCGTTAGTTCAGTGTATTCTTTTACAGTTTGTTTTTCGTTATTTTAATTTACGAATACAGTATTGAAAAATAATGGCAAGTGTTAAGAGAAAGGTTTTGCCGAGGAAAAGGTCTGAGTTATAAGAGCGTGTGAGGAGGGACGTAAGATGGCAGACGTGTGTTTGGGCTTGTTTTTTAAAATCGAACCAACAGTTGAATTCACCAAGCCGAACTTCATTGCAATATTTTCAAATTCGATTTTTTATATAGTAGAGTAGTTCAGTCAGTCATAAACATAAACTTACGGTGTATTTCAAATTACCTTCATTAAATGTCTTAATTTCATGTAAAAAATGTGTTTCTCTATTTTTCCTCGCTTTTAAATTAAAATTATATAACCTCTTTTATAGTGTCACTCTGATATAGTGTCATTAATTGTGTGGCCCCTTCAATGACGTTATAACCAAGTTCCACTGCTGGCAAATTTACTCAATTTTTCTCTCTCAAACAATATTTATCTAATGTACTATTTAGACCGATCTAAATAGTATCTATCCATTTCAAAACTTTATCTAAAAACAAGAAATTCAATGATAAAATATAATAGGCCTACGTATTCAAAATCACAACAGACTGTATTTTGATTTCAGGAAGGTCCTACCATTTTCCAATTGCATAACTAAATATAGATTATTTTACAGCAAAACAAAACTAAAACTTCACAAATATAATAGTCAAAACATATATTTACTTATTCAAAGAAATAAGTAAGCAATTTTCACTCATAACCAAACTGATTTTATAATTTTTTATTTTTCAATACATGGTTTTCCCTATGAATCAAATCACTATATTTAAACTAAGCTAACTATTAGACTTTGTAAATCAAATATAACCTCATTTATTTTTAATTAATTTAAAATATTTTAATTAATCTAAAGATTCATCTATATTTAATGAGAATTAATATTATTTGTTTTGGTACCGTGAATCTTTGGCACCACCACACATTCCCGATTAGATATAATACAAATCATAATTAATGTGTGGCTGACCTGTTGAAGCTGAGACCTGCACTCCTCCAGCTGACGTGTCAGCTCCTCTTTGGCAACACTCACTGACACATACATCTCTTTCACATCATTCATCTCCTTCAGACTCTGTTCCAACCGGACACTGCAACAGATTAACAGCTATCACTGCTATCAGCTATCTGCTACTGAGCTGCAACTGCACACTGAGAATCTCTTTGCCGGCCCTCCGTACATCTCCTTCACATCATTCACCTACTTCAGAATTTGTTCCAACCACACACTGCAACACATAAACAGCTTTCACTACTGCTAAGCTGCAACTGTAACAAGTCACCCTCTTTCAGACAAGTGAACAAAAATTAATTTTATCATTTTATTTAACATGTATTTTAAGTAAAGTTTCATTTCTAAACTATGGACAGCTATGAGCAGCCGAGTAGTTCACTAATCAGCAATCACGTCACTCCTGTCCAGTCACGTGACATGGGTGATCTGATGGCAGAGATGAGGGGGTCTCGCACGCATTGTCTGGAGCTGCTTTGTACTTTTTTTGACCGGCTCGGTACATACTCACTTATCTCCCTCCCGACCTTATTATAGCATAACGTAACTTATATTATTTTTTTCTTCTGTAATTTAATGATTGTTCTTCCCAAATTAAATTACCTTAAAGTTTCTTTCCGAGTTTTTTAAATGACTTAACCTCTACTCCCACCAAAACTCTTTTTTCCGGGACTGCTCCCCGTAATGAGCAATGGTGGCAACGTTACCGCATTACGATCTCCGCGACCCGTAAAACAACTGCACACTGGGAGCCTCTTTGACAACATACAGCGACACATACCTCTCCTTCAGACTCTGTTCCAACCATACAACCAGATAAGTTGACAGCTATCCCTACTGCTGAGCTGTAACAGCACACTGGGAAGACTCCCAGTGAAACACACACACTGACAAATACATCTCTTTCACACTCTGTTCCAACCACACTGCAACAGGTTAACCCATTAAGGTCCCGAATTTAAAAAAATCTAATGTTTTAAGAAAACAACCAACTCTGTTCAACAAGTAACGCAACCCATCAGGTAGTGGCATCTATCAACAATTTAATGAAATATATTCCCTGCTGCCCTCTATTGACTAGTCTCAGAGCTTAGTCATGGAGTTCACCATTTTACTGCTAGAATATGCTTTATAGTTAAATAAGCGCTGTCTGACAGTAAACTGGTGGTCGAGATGGTTACAGCATTCACTGATGAATGAAATGTTAGAGCCATTTGTAAGTTCTCGGGTTTGAATCCCGACTATGAGCAATCTCAATTTGTTTGTAAATTTTTGGTACAGTAGTGGGAGCGCTCACTTTAAATAAACAGTGACTGGCTTGGGTGGAAGTTGATGACATTTGTAGGCTTAGTTGGGATTGCAGTGGAAACCTGTTTTGCTTTAATGGTTAGTAGTCATTTAGGAGGGCACAGATTTTTACAATTAATTATTATTGTAATGTAATTAGATGGCTTAGTCTGTCTTTGAACTGAAATGGTCAACAGTTATCACTACTAATAATCTGCAAATGTACTCTGGTAGCCTCTTTGGCAACACATGACACAATGCCACATTTGTGACTTGCCAATTAGGCTCAATCTCTCCTGAGGTTAGGAGAGTGATTGAGTAGCAGAAAAACATATTAACCTTCATACTTACCATATTGGTACTTTGTTAAGATAGAATTAAAAACTTTTTTTAAGTAAAAAAATCCAACAAAATTATAATCATAAATAGTTAACCATTGAATAATGAATTAATCTTACCTGAATTCTTTTATTTTAAATTCAGCCTCCTGTTCCATCTGTTTTCTAACTTTACAGAGAGTTTCATCATGGAACTTTAAATATTCTTGGTTATGATATGAAATTTCTTGTTTCTTTTCTTCTTCAAATTGTTTTTTAAATTCATCAAATTCTTTCTTTATCTGTAATTTCTCCCCTTCAAGCAGAGCATACTCTTTTTTCAGTTCTGCTAATTCAGCATTTAGACGAAAAACTTCTTCTGGTTTTGATTTATCACAAGGATCTTTATCAAATTCTTTTTGATTGACTGTTTTTTTTTCCATTATCATATTATTCAACTGCTCCTAAAAAGAGAACCAACTATAAGTATTAGACAGAATCTTTGAAATTCATAATTGTGTTGGTTATTAATTACAAATATTATCCTATTCTTACTTTTCCAACTTATCTTTGTTTTTAACGACATTTCTGGAGGTTAAGAAACTCCTCCTTTTTTCAAGTGACGATCTTATACATTTAAATTTTAAATTTAATTAAAAAGACTATTTCATAAAGTAATTATCTTGTTTATGTTTTGTGTCAGGCAAATAATGGTATAATTCATAATATTTAATATTTAATGTCTTGTCTGTAAGTTTTATGTAATTTTTGTTTTAGATAATTTGGTAGAGAAAACCTGATGACGCTACACTACCAGTGGGCGGCGTGCCAGTAGCAGCCTCTTGGACGGGGGAGGGAGCACTATTACAAATACAAATGCTTTATTGCCACTGACCACAGTACAGTGAAATAGGCATAGTCACAATTCAGTTGTACAGATATTCTCCAAATCATAAATTTGCTATTACAAATCATAAATTATTATGGTATTCTCTATAAACTTAATTAGACAAAATATTTTATATAAAAAGAAAACTAAATTAAAAACTAGGTCAACCTCACAATTTAAGAATTTGTCAGTCGAATAAAAAGGATTGACTGATGCACTGCAATATTTTCTTGCAAAAAAATATAGACTCATCTAGTTTGTTATAAAATTTAATACAGTTGGCTCTGTGAAAAGATCCATATTTAGTCAGCCTGTGTCGGGGTATATTAATTTTAGATTTATTTAGTGAATTATGGCTGTGAATTTCTCTGGCGATAGATAAATTTAAATGCGTTTTTAAAATATGAAATAAGTATAAATTTATTATATTTAAAATTTTTGTTTGCACTAACAGTCGTCTACAATGGTCCAAAACTCCACACATGTTCTGATGACTTTTTTTGAATTAACAAAATGTTATGTACCGCTGATGAATGACCCCAGAGCATAATCCCATATGAAATATGAGATTGAAATAGCCCAAAGTAAGCCACTCTCAAATATTCAACAGGCAGCAGATCTTTTAATTTCCACAGAAGATAGCTTATTTTTTGTTGGTTACATAGTAATTTATTTAAGGAAAACCAATTAAATTCATTCAGTTCTGCTGATTCTATAGTCTATTGAAGATTCATTAAATCTGAATTACTGGTAAAAAGAGTTGTATCATCTGCATAGATGACAGATCCAACCTCTATGTTTTTGGTAGATCATTAATGACTATGGAAAAGAAAAATGGCCCCAAAACTGAGCTCTGAGGTACTCCCAATGTAATTTTTTATACTGAAGAATTTACACCCCCGTGACAAATTGCCTCATATTTGTCAAGTAAGACTAAATAAGGTGGCATGCATGTTCAGATACTCCGTAAAATTTTAGTTTTTTTCTAAAATAATATTAAAGGGCACACAATCAAAGGCGTTGCTAAGGTCAATAAGCGATAAAGCAACAGATTCTCTTTTATCAAGTGCATCAAGAGAGCTGTTCAATATTTCCATTACAGCAGTTTTGTTGAACAACCAACTCTAAAACCAAACTGTAAATTAGTTATAAGATTTGAACGTTCAAAGTAAAAAGTATTACCCCCACTCCCATTTTATACGCACACTGTCTTGTTCCCGCCCTGCTAGCTCGGAGGAGGATGTTGACAATAATAAATAGGCAATAGCTAAAACTTTAAATTTAAATGTAATTATTAGGTTGTCACTTGAAAAGGGGAGGAATTTCTTCACCGCCAAAAAAGTTTTGTAGTAGAAACACAGACATGTTAGAAAAATCCAAAATTAAGTATATGCCTAATATTGGTAATATTAGTATTGGGTTTTTAAGGGTCATACGACTCGGTTGTTAAATCACTGATTACAATTTTAATATATAGTCAACTTAAGATTAACAAGGATTAGCTAAACCAACCACAATTAATTGTGGATTAACTATGGTCAAATCATAGTAAATATAAACACGAGGCTGTTTTTTCAACCTCTGATTGGCTGTGAATAAAATAAATACGCACAGAAAATAATGTTAACGGCGTCCTAAAGTTCTTAGTTAATAGCAAAACGCTGTCCACCTAACCATGAATTCAGTTTTTGGAACAGGTGATAATCACTTGGTGCTAGGTCCGGGCTGCACGGTGGATGTTCAAAAACTTCCCATTTAAACTTTTTGAGGAGGTCTTTGGTCATGTGGCACTGAGTGGTCAGGTGTTGTCGTGGATCAAAAAATGCCAGATGAAAGAATTCCTCTGTGTTTGTTTTTAATGGCACTGCTGAGACAACATAAAGTTTCACAATACCTCTGCAGCTAGAACACAGCTCTGACGCTCTTAATTCCAGGTCAATCTCATTTGCATAAATTTAACTATCTAGGTTACGTAGTATATATAATCATACCTAGTAAGCAGGACTACATTAATACATTATTATGTTTACCAAGGGGGACCCAAAAGTAGCCGGAGTTGGATTGCCGTGGCCGGAGCTTTTGTAGTACAGGTTTCTGCTGCTACTGCAACACTATTCCAGTTTAGAGCCACTTGGGCCGTTGATCTGGCACGGTCTGTTTGTCTGTAGTGACTGTTTTTGCAAGTGCTGTTTCACTTTTTTTATGGTAGCAAGTAAAGCAAGTTAAGTCTATGTTATTGTATAATCTGAAAGTACTTCTTCAACAATATATTGTGAATCTTTTTCTATTAAATACTAAATTAATAAAATGAGCACCAATTAGATTTGTTTAAGATAACATTGTAACTCTTAATTTACATTATTCTAAATCGTAACAGACCAATCAGCTGATAAAATAACTACATAAAATTTTAACAAACAAAATAATTAAATAATAGAACATGCTTACTAATTAATTATTAGCCTTACCTTCTGTGTGAACCTGAACAATATCAAGTATTGTTGAATGTTGTTGGACATGGATACCATAGCAACCATTATTGATTTTATACTAAGACTAGCAGTTTTATTAATAGCTGCTCTAAGAATATTTCTGTTGTCACTGGGACAGATAAAATTAAGGTGTGTATACTGTATGTATTCAGTGAGAAAAGGTTAAAAAAATGTTTTTAAGTAAACCATCACAAAAGTTTTAGTATTATTTAGTGCAGTTGTAACACATTTTTTACTATATTGAACAGCCTAAATGCTTTAAAGCCCACACCTATTCCAGGCCTGATTCAAAATCAGAATAAAAATATTTATCGTCGTTATAGTATTTAACAATTACATAACATCGTCAGCTATATTGAGTATTTAGTCATTATAAAATAGAATATTACAATAACATAGCTATAAAATGGAATGGACTATAAATAAAACATTACAACAAAATCTAGGAGTTTTATATATATATATATATATATATGTATATATATATATATATATATATATATATGTATATATATAATACTTTTTCAGTTGTATTATAATATTTAGGGGTCTGCGGTGCACCGAAAAAATCGGAACGGTGCGGTTCCAAGCCTTGTACCGAACTTCGGTACAGTACAAGAATTTTTTCGGTACAAGTTTGGTGCAGTACAAATAAGTAAAAATTAAGTCACCATCCAGTCTAGGTTGCCATCAAATATAACTATGGAACGTCTCCTGCTGAAAACATCGAATAAAACCCGACTGTTAAAGGCTTTATACTCTACAAGTAATATAGAATTAATACACTGCCCAGATGTACGCCAAATACTGAAGTAATACTGACTCATAGCATGTTGGTGAATGATCATTTAAAACAACCTCAGTCAGCAAGACTTCAGGAAAATCAGGCAACCAGCAGTCTCCTTGCTGGTTCAAAATTATTGTGCATTTGCAGCTTATTATCGTATCCAAGTATAGCAGCTTACGCGATCAGGGAACCGTTCCTCCTTTTGATGCAGCAAAATAGTCGTACCAATATGAAGCTTGTATTTGTCGTGTTTCAAAAAGTGATGGGATTACCTGTGATTTTTCAACCACAGTGAAAACCTTTTAAACAGAGATTCGTGATTCTTCCTTTTTGCTCTGACAGCCTGTTGACGATGTTATATGACCAATACAGAACTGCGATTTGCCGTAGTGATCTTGCTCTTTCGGGATTTTTACTCAAATAGAATAAAAAATCATAATTTTAAGGATATATCTGAATAAAGGAAATAAATAAACCGTTCTATTCTTTTTACAAAATGTTCTGGATTTTCTCACTAGTGGAACCCCTCAAATCCAAACTAATTGGGACGGAAGCCCGTTCTTGTAATAATATTACACACTTATTTCATCACTCAATTTTGGACTTTACATAAGCAACGGGAGACACAGTGATTGGGGTTAAACAGGCTGTGCGTGACTCAATAAGTTCATAAGGGCACCTTGAACCTTGGCGGGTGGATGTAAGTCCCATGCCATTGTTTCTAGTTGAGCCTGTGCTAAAAATAAATCACTCTCCCCCTACCCCCACCCTTACTGGGATGCGTATTGCGTCTGACTACTGTCTGTGTCTAGTTTAGTGAGCGTTTACCTGCTGATAAGTGCGTATTGCTAACAACCTTGGAATTATGTTCGTGTAAAGATTTTCTTCACTTCAACAGTTAAAGATAACAGACTTGAACCTTGAAACTTTTTTTGAAACCTCAGATTTGAGGGGTTCCACTGTAATATTAAACTATTAACCACTTATACTAAAATAACTATTTTAGTCTAATGAGCCCATTGACATTTTATGTTGTTTTATGTGAACGTAAATGTTTATGACACTTATGTTCACTGGATACTTAATTTAGGGCCTTAATTAAGGACAAATTTTGTATTTTATGTTAAATTTAGGTGTATTGCAATTTTCTTAACCTCTTATAACCGTTCTGGTCCGACGGCAAACTGAGTCCGACAACTGTTTTAAAGTGATCGTATGTCAGATAAACTGGTTTTAAATGTTTGATTTCGATATCATAGTATTCAGTGATATGTGTAGAAACTAAATAATATACTTTGATTGGTTAATTCAAAATATTTAGTGGTATTTGAATGTTTTCTCAAGTGCTGTCACAGCAGCTGTGAGGTTAGCTGAGCCAGTGCAACATTTCGTAATCGGTTTGTGTACGATCTGTCATCTGTGTTTACAAACAAAGTGTCTATTTTAGTTAACATTTTTATTGTTTATATTACGACAATATTCATTTTCATTATTATTATAAGTTTAGTTGTGTTTTGATTTGACAAATGGCTTCAACTAGTAATTATTTATAGTAAAATTTGAAATTAATTTTTTCTAGTTCGCTCTATCGAACATTTTTATTTTATGACTTGTAATAATTACTTATAAAAATTTTTTCTACTAAAATTGAACCTTAACACATGGCATTGACTCAGTATATATCAGCTAATCCAAAGAGGAAAAGTTTTTTATATAAGTCACACTGTAGGCCTAACCATCTGAAACAATCAACTATGGTGAGTAATTTTTCATATTTTTTCTTACTTTATTTTTTATCATAACAAGTGTTATATGTATTTATTCTGATATTTTTATTTTTAGAATTTTCCCACAAGTGAGTCTAACAAGTTTTGACATAGATTATTAGCAATAAAAAGCAAAAAATGACTGATATAAATGAAAAATTGAATAAAAACCCCCATATTTTACAGCTTTTTTATTATATATATATATATATATATATATATATATATATGTCTGTAAATTATATATTTGTTTCCACATAGTTATTATAATCCACAAATCTATCATGGGATATATCATTAGTACATAAAATGTCCAGCACCAATACATCTAATTCAATATAAAGCCATAAAATGGAGCAACTTCAAAAACTTTAATTTTAATAGCATATTAAATTGGCCCTGAATGGCTTCTCCGGGTACAACTAAAGGGACCCCAAAAGGTTAAATTACATATATACATACATACACACACACACACACACACACACACACATAATAAAGAGCCTATCACAGTTGAAATTCCAGAGGGAACATATGAGGTGTCTGAATTAGCTAGAGAAATCCAAAAACATATCCCTGACTTTTTGCTTACCCCCGAAAACATAACAATAAAAGAAAATTTACATAGCAAACACATATTTGATTTCACAAAGCCTTGTCTAGGTTCTGTGTTATTGGGATTTCGGGGCTTATCTACTCCCGGCGTAACGTTTACATCTACAAATAAAATAAATATTAATAATATAAATGTAATACGTGTAAAGTGTAATATTGAAAATGGCTCGTATTAAAATGGTGAATCAACCCACAGCATACATTCTTTCTATCCCGTTGCACCTCCTGGTTATAAGATAATAGAAGTTCCCAGAAATATTATATATTTTCCTGTAAATAAGAGGACCTTAGATGTTGTAACTATAACTTTTGCAGACCAACACAACAGACCAATAGACTTTAATAATGAAGAAACTACAATTACTTTACATATAAAAAAGATATGAGAATATACAAGAATGGGTCTTCTACATTAAGTGTGCAGAACGCACGTTTATTGCAATCTATTGGACTAAAATTAAAAAAAATATATATAAAAATGGAATCAGATTTTCTCGACGTTACAAGGAAATCCCAATTCGACGGTAGTATAGCCAAGATTACAAACCATGCTTATACACTCCATTACACATTGGCTATAAATTACTCTGATGAAATTGGTACATGTATAAATAACCAAGACTTGCTAACACTCGCATGTAAAAGCTTTCTATATATTAAAGGTAAAATTGAAAATCATGGCTCGGGTCATTTCATAAATAAACGTGTTTAGCTTCTTATTCGATGAAATTTGATATGAGGTGGCTGGTAAGGAAATTCACATTGTTAGGAATCCTGGAATTACAAGTTTAATGAAAATATTATGCTCCTATAAAAATACATTGACCAATGTGGCTTTTAACACTGATGCTAACTTAAAAGAATTTCATTCAAATGGTAAATTCAGTGTATGTATTTATATATTAGAGTTGTTGATGGGAGTGTTTGAAGATTTTAATAAGGTTTTAGTGAATGTTAAGCAAGAGCTGGTTTTGAAAAGATCTAAAAACGATAATTGTTCTGGACACGAGTCAGTGGGTAATGCCGCATATTATACCTTCTGATGGTGAAAAACTACAGTTACAAAAATTGTTGCTTCAAAATAAAAATCTACAAATTGCCTTTAGAAGTTTAGAGTTACATGAATTACCATCCTTTCCTAAAACAAAGAGACAGACATTGTCGTTAAAAACATCTACTAGTACGGAGAAGCCAAGGTATATTATATTTGGTTTCCAGACAGACAGAGACAATAAACCTCGAAAGAGAAGTGATGAGTTTGATCATTGCAAGTTGAAAAACTTGAAAGTATTGAAAGTAAGTAACTCGGACTACTATCCTTATAGTGATTTAAATCTAGATTTTGAAAGTGGCGATGTCTCTAAGGCATATGAAATGTTATTAAGGTTCAAAGAAATGCATTATAACACTAATATGGATACCATGATAAGTCGAAGTGAGTTTTTAAATAAATATCCCTTAATAGTAAAAGACTGTTCTAGACAAAATGAATCCATCAAGGAAGGGGTCGTAGATATTAAGATGGAAATTGAGACAAATGAAAATGTCAGCGAGAACACGTCAGCATATTGTCTAATAATTCACGATAAATTATTTGAGTACAATCCTTTAACAAATGAAATAAATAAGCTATAATAAAAAGAAAAATGAATATTCAAAAAGAGTTAATAAACTCTGCCAATCAAATAAGAGAGAAATATAGAGCATTGAAACTTGGTAAATACTTATTGAAACGAGCGAATAGATGCGTTTCAACCCCTAATAGAACCATTGCAAGAATTGGTTTCAATATATGATGTGATCTCTAAAAAACCACTACCAATTGAATTCCAACCAATGACTCCGTCTAAAATACCAACCCCAATAAAATCAATATTACCAACCCCTCTTAAATTAGATTTTGGTCTTTTGGCAAGTGATTATTTGGGAAATTATCTCAATAAAAATAATATTACAGATTCTACTTATGGCATTAGGAGGGAGGGAAACAAGTTTTTTATTGGTGATAAATTGATAGAATTGCAAATGATGATATTATGATTAGTGAGAAGGTATATAAAGGCACAAAGGGTCTTTGGGAATTGTTAATATTAAAAGAACCTGTAAATTATAATGAGAATGATCTACAAAATTATAAAGAGATCCTTGAACTAACAAATGCTCATTTGAAGGGTTATAAGACGGGTGCTTCGTTATCAGCCAACAGACACACAAAATACACTAATATAATTTAATCTTTATTTACAAAAACAGTTGGCAGTGGGTTGAGACAGTTTACAGGCAATAAAATAGACTATATTTATTATGACAATGTTAATGAGATTGTAGATAGGTTGAGGTTGATTTGGTTATCTAAACAAGCTGGAAACACAGGAGTGGATAATGAGATTGATTTAATATTAGAGGAGCTTAGAGAAAGTGGAATAATTTTTTTAAATAAACAGAAATGTTCATAGACAAGTTTTATCAAGTGTATAACCCTTATGAAACATACACACCTCAGACGAGAGAATCAAAGGGCGAATTCTTAGAGTTAAACGGTAATGTTTGGGATGGAAAACAAAATAAAATTATTAATGTAAGCAGGGCAGAGAAAAATAATGAGGTACCTGTGTTGGAACAGACACTGACACAACAGTAAGATTTGTTTGTTCAGGGCGAAAATAAATTTGAATTTATGCAATCAGAAAGTAACAGTTGGAATGGCAGAAAACGTAAAATTAAAAATTTAGAAAAAGGAGAGGATATCTGTGATGCCGTTACTTTAGAAAAAATACTTGTTAGAGATGGTAATGAGTTTGTGCAAAATAATAAAAATATAAATTTATGGAACAGAAAGACAGTAAATTGGATGGTAATCATACACAAATTGTAAACATACAAGATGGTCAAGATAATAATGACTGTCCAACTATGCATGAAGTCTTATTTATACAGAGATAATATGCATTTAATGCTTTAAATGCTCGTATTACAAATGTATTTCGTGCCCGTGAGAATCATGATGTCGTAATTAAAGATCAGGTTATATGCTATGATAGAAAAAATAAAAACTTTTGACGCAAAAAATGAGACAATATCTAACGTTAAAAATGGAGTTTTACCATCTGATTGTGTAACACTGTCTCAAGATGTTACTCTTGATGAAGAGGGTGTTTTTAAATGCGGTGATTTAAATTTTCCTAAATTATTGATTGTGGATCCTACAGTATACCCTAGTGGTTTAAGAACATTAGATGGTAGCCCTTACTTACCAAATAATGGTGTGTATATTAGGCAGGACGATTGAATAATAGTTAGTGCATCTGGTAGTGAAATAAAAACCATAAATAGTGATTTGAATATAAAAGTAAATAAAAAATGAGAGAAAACGCATAAGAAATGCATAAGCCTGCCCGAAAAAACTTTCCAAGGAGGCATTTTAAATTAATCGGTATTGATGAAACTGTACAGATTGATTTAATCGATATGCAGTCTTACTCGAGGCAAAACTCTGGATACAATTATATTTTAATTTTAATAGATACCTTTTCTAAGAAAACGTATGCAGTACCTGTTAAGAATAAGATTGGACCGAAGGTAACGGAAGCAATAAAATCTATTCTTCCCGCTGGTGTAAAGAATATTCAGTCGGATAATGGTAAAGAATTTTGCAATAAACATTTTCAAAGCCTGAAAGAGTTAAATATTAATCACTATCATACCTTTTCAAGTACTAAAGCTTCAATTGCTGAACGATTTATCAAAACATTTAAAAATTTGTTATTTTGAGAGTTTTCCGCTCAAGGAAGTTACAAATGGTTGAACATTTTTCCAAAGCTAATTGCAGAATATAATAATTGAGTGCATAGAACAATTGGTATGAAACCAAACTCTGTGAATGAAAATAATTCAAAGAAAATACATAAGAGATTGAGTCAATTGTATAAAAATAAATTTGAAAAAGCAAAATTTAAAATAGGAGACGTTGTCAAGATTTCAAAATATAAACATGTGATTAGTAAATCATATACACCTAATTGGACGGGTGAGTTGTTTACAATTGCAGAAGTAAAAAAGACAAAACCTATTATTTATATATTGAAAGATTATAGAGGTAATATAATTAGAGGTGGATTTTATAAGGAAGAATTGTTAAAGACAAAATATAAGGACATTTATTTAGTAGAGAAGGTAATTAAACATAGCGGAGATTGTTATTAAGTTATGTCAAATGGTTGGGATTTCCAAGCAGATCATGGATTAACAAGACTGATTTCATAAGTTAGTGTGAGGTGTCGGTGGCTGTGGGACTTGGCACATGGTGGCTGTGTGTTTATTTTTAATGAAAATGATGTTGCATAGCATCACACAGTAGATTGGTAATGAATAAAGGCAGGATTTTTACAAATTGTTCAATCTGTCAAAAATAATCCCCATAAGAATAACATGGGAAAAATGTGTCGATTCGCTTGTAAAACCCCTATATTGCCACTACTATATAATGATGTTGTATAATATCAGGCAGTAGATTGGATATGAATAAGGGTAATTTTAAACTGTCCAAAACGAGATGTGCAAAAAATGGACACCATGTTATTCTTAAGGGTAAAACGTGCTGATTCTGAATTCAAACCCTCATTATGTATCTACTGTCATGCTTACTTTTAATCTTTCAGTTTCTGATAGGTAGATCCTCTCTTGCTCAGTCATTGCTTTGATTTGTTTGTCTTTCTCCTGTATGGTTTCCTCTAAGCGTTGGATCTCTGCTCGTTTTGCTTTCTGATCTAAAAAATATGATTGAGATATTATTTTTTTTTAATATCTGAACTTAATAAACAGTAAGAGTTAACTAACAATTAATTACTTATTGCTTTTAAAAGTAAACTAATTAATACATACCTCTACAAAAAACCATCACATTATTTAACCTTAGAATGTGGTAAGCTTTTTACTTTTAACTGTAACATGAAATTAATTACTTATATCTTCTTGAAATATTAAGTATAAACAAAAAAAGCATAAAACATGCCCCCTTCTTATAACCACTAACCACAAACGCAAAACAGCTGACCAATTTTACGACCCTTTGCAAAAAGGCTCATAAAATTGTAAATATTAACTTATTATTATGATTTGTTCACCATTAAATCCAGAATAATTAACTAGGCTTTCAAAAAATATAAAATATCAAACCATAATGTAATAAAAAAGTATTTTAATACCACATAATGTTTAATTTTTAAAATTAAAAATATAATTTCGAAAGCAAAGACGTGTTTACTGCAAAAAAATTTTCTCCTCAATTTGTCCTTTTTTTCCTTATTTTGTCTTAATATTATTGTAAAATATATATTTTTACACAAAAATGTAGTTCAATTTTAATACCACATAATGTTTAATTTTTAAAATTAAAAATATAATTTCGAAAGCAAAGACGTGTTTACTGCAAAAAAATTTTCTCCTCAATTTGTCCTTTTTTTTCCTTATTTTGTCTTAATATTATTGTAAAATATATATTTTTACACAAAAATGTAGTTCAATTTTTTTAATTTTCATCATCATAAATTTTTTATCAAAAATAAAAAATATATTTTTTTTGTCAAAAACCAACATTATACGGATTAGAGATTTCATCCACTTTCTAAAAGACAATTGAAAATATCCAAATCACTTTTCATCCTTTTTGACTAAATTTTATTGGAAAAAATAAATTACCGATCTAAACAAACATATAACCTGAATTACGGCGGCAGACATCAACAACACTTGACTACTGTGTATCATTTAATGGCGGACAGTTGACTACAACGGACAGTTGATTACATCAGCAGTATTTTATTTTTTCCTCGTCACATTATGTTGTATTTACCCACAAATATTATTGATTTTGTTATAAAAACTAATATAGATCTAAAAAATAGCTTTATTACACATTGATTTATGTAATATAATTAAAAAAATCTTGCAAGTTGCACAGCTATGAGAAAACTTGTAGTTGCAATTATGGGCACCTTTTGTGTACTACAAGAGATCTCGTCGTTGTATGCGAATAGGTTAACAACAATGTAGAAAAGTTTGAAATGAATACCAGAAAAACCAAGCAATATATTTTATTGTATGGGGTTGTGGCCCCACAGCCTACTAGTTTTACTTCCTTTCCTTATGTACATGGAAAAAGTATTGTTTTCGTCTAAATTTTCAAATTAGAGTTCAGAGTGGATGTATCCATTTTGAGGCTCCCTGAATAAAAAAATACCCCTGATGCATGCGTCAGGGGTATTTTTACCCCTGCGTGCTCAGCGAATTTCCAAATCAATAATGGCAATAATAATACAATAAGAATACAAGTATGTGGCAAGATTTATCAATTAATACCAGTTGATAAATCAGAGTATTTACCTATTCTCCGTAACATTAACATGGAAAACAGTATGAAGGTGTGCTGCTTTGAGGAACACTGAAAGTAGGCATTTTTACCATAAACTATTTTTATTTTGACTATATGCCAAGTTTTATCATTATGTGGACATAAATAAAGGAGTTTGTCTATTCTCCATAAGATGAAAATGGGAAAGATTATGCAGGTTTGCTGCTGTGAGGAACACATAAACTATGATCTTTTTTAGTATAAACCTATGGATCCCAACTACATGAAGCTAAATACAAAGTTTCATCCAAAACTATTGGTTAATAAAGGAAATATTAATTTTTCCTTATCCTCCATAAGATTAGCATTGAAGCCCCTAAATACAATGTACTGTGTTTAGACTTTTTAATATATCGGTAACCGTTGGAGATAGAGAAAAACTTTAAGTAACTAAATTGTGTAGTTTTTTAAGCTAATTCTAATGGTGAAAGATAAAATTATATACATATATATATATATATAAAATTTTATCTTTCACATATCTTTCGTGTTCAGTGTGAACACGATAACTCTCGTAAAAGTGTCCGATCGAGACCAAATTTGGTAGAAACGAGTATTCCTGCAATAGCTCGGAAAAGTTCGTAAACCAGACATATCGGTCAATCGGAAGGGGTAGTTTGGGGGTGTTTTGTACCCCAAAAATGGGTTTTTTGCATTTTTCCCATGTAATTTTTAAAAATCTCAAATGTTATCTTTTACAATTAGAATCAGCTTAAAAAACTACACAATTAAGTTCCTTAAAGTTTTTCTCTATCTCCAACGGTTACCGAGATATTAAAAAAATCTAAGCACAGTAAGTTGTATTTTGGAGTTCCAATGTTAATCTCTTGGAGGATAAGAAAAATTAATACTTCCCATATCAATCAATATGTTTAGATTAAAATTGGTATTTACCTTCATGTTGTTGATACCCACCCGTTTATGTTTAAAAATCATAGTTTATGTGTTTATCATGGCAGCAAACCTGCATACTCTTTTCCCATGTTAATCATATAGGGAAAAGACAAACTCCTTTATTTATGGACAGATGTTGATAAAAGTTGGTATAAATGTTAAAAATAAACATTGTTTATGGTAGAAACACCTACTTTCAGTGTTCCTCACAGCAGCAAACCTGCACACTCTTTCCCATGTCAATCTTATGGAGAATAGACTAATAATTCTCATGTTTATGGACATATTTTTTTATAACTTGTCATATATTATTATTATTATTATATTATTGGTTTGGAAATTCGCTGAGTACGCAGGTCTGCTGCGACGGGGGTATTTCTTCTTTAGGTGCCCAGAGACCAAAAACAACAGTCCTTAAAATTTATATATATATGTGTGCCTGTGAACACGATGACTCTCGTAAAAATGGTCCGATCGAGACCAAATTTGGTAGAAACGTGTATTCCTGCAATAGCTTGGACGAGTTTGTAATCCAGACATATCGATCAATCGGAACGGGTAGTTTGGGGGGGTTTTGTACCCCAAAAATAGGTGTTTTGCGTTTTTCCCATGTAATTTTAAAAAATTTCAAATTTTATCTTTCACTGTTAGAACCACCTTAAAAAACTACACAATTTAGTTCCTTAAAGTTTTTCTCTATCTCTAACGGTTACTTTGATATTTAAAAATCTAACCAAAAATCTAAGCAAACCTGCACACTCTTTCCCATGTCAATCTTATGGAGAATAGACTAATAATTCTCATGTTTATGGACAGATTTTTATAAAACTTGTCATATTTTATTATATTATTTATTTGGAAATTCGTTAAGTACGCAGGTCTGCTGCGACGGGGGTATTATTTCTTGTTTTAACATTGTATATTAAAAAAATCTTAGGTTAATAAAGATATTACAATACAGAATGATGTGAAATATATATTAACTGTATATTCTTTAGCAATTAAAATTACTTTATTATCGATTAAAATTGAAGAAATCGTAAAATCAAAACAATGCAGTAGCCTACATACTACATGTGGTTACTAAAACCAAGTTGTTTTGATAAGACTAATAAAGATCATTGTTTTTTAAAAAATTCTGAAATCTTCACTTGCTTCCTCGAATTTAGTCTCTCACTTATCACAAACGAATCTAATAAATTCAAAGAACGGAAGAGTTCATCACTTACTTCATTTTTCTTTCGAAAAAACTGTCTGAGTTGAGTGATATGTTCCGCTGCCTCGGCCGCACTCGGAACTGATTGCTCAGGTGTCTCGTAACTCTTGTCTGTGGATGCGATTTCGCCATCTTCATTTGTGTTCAAGACATCGACAATAATATCTAAGTCGGTTAGCTCACCACAAACTGCAACTTCTTCATCGACATTAACAAAGTCCTCATAGGTGATGGCGAGATCGTTGGCGACGTCCTCCCAGCTATCAACTAGAGGTGCTGTTTCAGGTGTGGTTTCTGGTGAAGTTTTTCTGTCATCGTCTTCTCTACCGAATCCCGCTTTTTTAAAACAGTTTTTAATTGTATCTTGTGTCACTTTGTCCCATGCTTTCTTGCACATTCTAGACGCCTGAAGAAGGTCGAGCTAGATCTTCAGGACGTCGGCATATTCAGTCAGGATGTTTTCTACCAGCAGTCGTCTATAAAAATGTTAAAAGTTTTTTATTACTCCCTGATCCATAGGCTGGATGACGGAGATCATATTTGCAGGAAAAAATATAACGTTTACATTTTCCAACAATGGAATTGTGTTGTGGGCTGTACAGTTGTCAATGAAAAGGATAACACTTCTTTTTTCTCTCTTAAACTTTTTGTCCAATTTCAACAGCCAGTTCTCAAAAAGACTTCCGGTCATCCACGCTTTGGAGCTATTGACATTTTCCACTGGTTTTGATTTGATGTTCCTGAAACAACGAGGATTTGCCGACTTGCCTATCATCAATAGAGGTAATTTTTCTGTTCCATCCATATTTGCACCAACACAGTGTTATTGTTTCTTTGCTTAGTTTCCCTCCATGACACTTTTCATCCTTGAATGCAAGGGTTTTATCGGGCGTACATTTAAAAAAAAGGCCGGTCTCGTTGACATTAAAAATATCCTTCGGATCTCTGTCTTCAATCATTTCTGCTAAATCATTTTTCCAATCATCAGCCTCTTGCTGGTTAACTGCTCTACTTTCGCCACAGATTTGAAAGAAATTTTATTTCTTTCCTTGAAGCCATCCAGCCATCCTGTACTCCCTTTAAAATTAGTTTTCCCCAGTTTTGAAGCAAACTGTTCGGCCTTTCCACTTACAAGGGGTCCACTGACGGGAACCTTTTTATCTCTTGTTTGTTTGAACCACTTCAACACGCACTGATCTACATCTTGATTTGTTGGATCTTTTATTCTTTTGCAGTCTTTGGCACTTTCACCTACACACGCAAGAATTTTATCCTGATTTTTTTAAAAATGACGATAATGTGTTTTGTGGGATCCTAAAAGCTTTGGCTATTTCAGACTTTTTCTAAGACCCCTTCTCTACCTCCTTGATCGCCGCTATTTTTTCCTGCAATGTCAGAGATTTGTAGGTTCTTGTTGACAAAGCCATCATACACACGACACAAACGGAGTCACAAATTTAAACAGGAAACAAAGACGAAGACGATCGGAACTAACCACCATCAACGATACACACGTTACTGAACTGCGCTGGGTAGTGACAGACAAGAGATTACACTGTTGTGTGACACTGTGTTTTTTATGATTGTGTTGTTTTGAAATAGGTGAATGATTAAAAAACCTTACTACCTCTCCCATACGATAGTGCCCCCTAAATCGATAAAAGTGGTTTTTAGAATATTTATGAGCAGTAGAGAGAGACGTGTGATGGGACTGGTGAAGTGGGCGTTGATTTAGCTAAAAATAGTCTGCGGACAGGAAGCCCGAAAGTCGTTTCCTGGAAAATCGGACACAATAACTTGTTCTCTTTATAGATCTACGCTGTAAAAAATTCGAATTATCCAAATATTTATTCGAATTAACCACGATATTTTAACATTGTTTTTATATAAAAGTCTAGGGACCAAGTCAAAACTTCGAAATAAAGAAGTTTTCGAATTACAGAAGTTCGAATTATCCACGTTCCACTGTATATATATATATATAATATATATGTATATATATATATATATATATATATATATATATATATATATATATATATATAAAGTATAGTTAAAAAAATTAACTGAGTATCCTTGAGAAACATTTTTTTATTTCCACATGTTTCAACCTTTAAAGGCCATTTTCAAGTTATATGATAAAGACAAACTCCTTTATTTATGGGAGATGTTGATAAAAGTTGGTATAAATGTTAAAAATAAACATTGTTTATGGTAGAAACACCTACTTTCAGTGTTCCTCACAGCAGCAAACCTGCACACTCTTTCCCATGTCAATCTTATGGAGAATAGACTAATAATTCTCATGTTTATGGACGTATTTTTTTATAACTTGTCATATATTATTATTATTATATTATTGGTTTGGAAATTCGCTGAGTTTGAAATGTTTCAACCTTTAAAGGCCATTTTCAAGTTATATAAAAAATTATAATCTAATATAAACAATATTTAAATCACATATGTTTAAATTAAATAATTTCAATTTAATAGATAAGAAATTGGTTGAAAAATTGTTATATCTATATAAATGTAAAATGTGATTTATATGTTTTGTTTGAGCTTTCTGATTTTTTCATAAATTGGATTGTTTTTTGTTATGTGGTTGTTCAAAATGTTTTGAGGGTCAGTTTTCTGCCCAGAATAAATGTAATATTCTTCTTTTGTATCCATGATATGTCCTTTGGTTGTGAAATCAATTATTTCAAGATTATTATGATTTTTTGTTAGTAGGTGTTCTGCAAAATTATATTTCATGGTTGTTGTGTTGTTGCTTCGGAGTGCTTGAATGTGTTCTCAAAATCTTTCTTTGAATGTTCTTCCTGTTTGACCTATGTAGTAGTTGTTGCAGTCTGAACAACTGTATATACATACATATATGTTTTGGAATTAGGCAGAGTTTAAGCATTTCATTAAGACATGCTAAACGTAATTATTACAGGGAAAAAATCAATAACAATGGTGAGAAGGATCCCAAAGTATTTTGGGGTGTGATCAATGAGTTAGCAGGGAGAGTAAATAGTCGAGAAGGATTTTCCTTATCTAAATTTTCCCCTGGCACTTCTAATTTCGAAGAAACGTCAGTTAAAACAATCGCCAACAGATTTAATGATTTTTTTCCACAAGTGGGCCAGAACTTAGCAAAAAATATAAATTCGGCTGGGACTGCAGTTTTAAACGACACCGATTACAGACAACAAACTGACTTTACTCTACATACTGTAACACAACATGACGTCATACGACACACGACCTCACTCAGGGATGGTCTGCCCCTGGTATTGATGAGGTTTCGTCTGATTTTTCTAAGAAGCATTTTTACATATTTTCAAGACCAATCCTTCATTTAATAAATCTAAGTTTGACCTCCGGCATTTTTCCACACATTTTTAAAATAGCAAAAGTATTTCCCCTTCATAAATCAGACGACTTTACAGACGTTAACAACTTCCGCCCTATATCTATGCTAAGAGTGTTTTCTAAAATTCTAGAACGGAAAGAACAACTAGTTTCATATCTTCGAGCCAATTCAATTTTGAGTGATAATCAATATGGTTTTATTCAAGATAGAAATATATCGGACGCCTAATTTAATATTAGTGGTGAAATAAATAAATCTATTTCTGAGAATGAGCGAAGTATGCTGTTTTTTTTGGACCTTAAGAAAGCTTTTGACTCTATTGACAGGCTAAAGTTATTGGATAAACTAAAGAATATTGGAGTTCGTGGTGTTGCTCTTTCATGGTTCAGGAGTTATTTATCTGAGAGAAGGCAGTGCGTGGTGATTAATAGCATCCAGAGTGATACCCGATCCATCGATTATGGAGTGATTCAGGGAAGTACTCTTGGTCCGGTTCTATTTCTTATATACATTGATAATGTCACAAAATTAACTCTTAATATACATATATACACATTATATACATATATACATACATATATACATTATATACATTTTTAATGGGAAAATCATTTTATTTGCAGATGATACACTAATCTTTCAGAAAGGAAAGAACTGGGACGAGGTTCAATCTAAAGCTAATAGTGATCTCATGGTTTTAAAAAGGTGATTTGTTCAGAATGTTCTTTCCTTAAATTTGTCGAAAACCAAATTCATGCCAATATCTTTAAGAAACAATTCTGACTATAATCTACAAAATCTTATAATATATTCATGTGGCAACAATCATAACATGTATTGCTCTTGCGAATCCATTGAAAGAGTCACTTCCTATAAATATTTAGGAGTGGTTTTTGATAATCGTCTAAAGTGGCAAGAGTACGTTACATTTTTAATTTCAAAATTGCGAAAGTATGTTTATGCTTTTAGACAACTTCGTGTAATCTTGAATGACCAAGGATTAGCATACTTCGCTTATGTTCAATCATTACTTTCATTTGGCATAATAGTATGGGGCGGAATGTATTCATCAAATTTAGAGCCGTTATACAATTTACAAAAGTTAATAATTAAAGTTTGCTTTAATAAACCAGTTCGTTTTCCAACAGAATGCTTGTTTCGTGAAGTTTCTTTACTCAGTGTAAGGCAGCTTTTCATAAAGAATTTATTGATTAATATTTTCAAAAATTTAGAGAACATCTTTGATTTTGTAGACCATTCTTACAGGACTCGTTACTCGCAAAATATTGGAATTACAACTGCACACTTGACTAAATCATATTTAACTACAAATTCATTCTATATTTCTGTTGTTCTGTATAGAAATTTAAAATCTCGCTTTAATAACATCCGTCTTTTTGATTCAAACTCAGTCAATATTTTTAAGAAACGGGTCACAGAGTGGTTGATTACTCTTGGGGTTACCGAGGCCGAACACCTTATCACCTTCGAGTACAGGCGGACCTGATCCTACTTCACTATCGCTCTTTGTGCTCTTGTCCCCCTGCTGCCGCCCTTCCAGTACTATATTTATACGTAGTACCGTAGTTTAATAATTTTAGAATTTTAATATTAGTAACTAGAGTAGTTTCTAGTAATATTAGTAAGAGTAGTAGAGTTTTTAACACCAGTTATCTTTATCTGAATCCACCGTTTTTTACGATATATTTTTTACACATTTCTTTTTCTAATTTTCTATTTATAATTTAACTTTTTATCCAGAAGCCATTTCCAGAAGCAACCTTACTGTTCGCTGACTGTGATGACCAAGCCTACGCACAGGCATTCTGCCCCTGTAGGCTTACTTGTGACAATTTTAATTTTTAAAAATATTCAGAATGTTTAGCCACAAGGAAATTGAAGTGATAGCAATCCTCATTTGGACTATGTACCCTGCCAATATTATAAGGCACAGACTGCAGTCCCTAACCTGTCCCTTTCTCTTCCCCATTCCTTGTTGAGCCTCACAAGTGGACACTTGAAACAAGCTGCTGTTGCAGGATATAGTTGAATTATATAGTAGTAAATCTTCTTTCCATTTGTTGGGATGTAATATAATTCATCAAGAATATTATTCAAGTGAACTATTTTTCAACAAGGAAATTAATCTGTGAACAATTTTACATAAATATGCTGTATTGTTTGATTTGAAATCTTGTCTAATTTACTGTTAAAGTTTGTCTTCAAGGCCCTTGTGGTGAGTAGAAAATTATATAGCTTTATTTTATATTTAACAGAGAAATTTTATAAGAAAACCGTTCATTTTCTCCTTGTATACAGTTAAAGTAATGTGGATAAAGTTTTGGTTTTCTATCCTTAAAAAAAACAACTTATTAAATGAATTTGAGTCCACAGGTTTCTTGCAAAAGTTAACATGGAAACTGGTACAAAACGATTCATGAAAAATATGACTTTAATGATGGTAAGAAATTTTAGAACTAGGTAACACTTCAAAATTATTTATGTGTTAATTATTTTATACTAAATGAGTCATCAATTATTTTTATTGTATGTACATAAAACAAATTTTCTTAACCAATTATTATTATTATATTGCCTTCTTATATCAGTTCCAGGAAAGATGTTATACTGTATAAATATTTATGAATCTAATTGCAATTGCAATGGTTTACAGGCAATATTACAATATTTACAGGGATTTAACTTACCCTACAAAAACGTTATTGGAGGAATGATATCTAGGAAATTTATCTATGGTACATACAACATAAATGGATGAACTGTGACTTGTAAGGGATTGAATGACATT
Source organism: Nephotettix cincticeps (assembly GCA_023375725.1). Taxonomy (NCBI): domain Eukaryota; kingdom Metazoa; phylum Arthropoda; class Insecta; order Hemiptera; family Cicadellidae; genus Nephotettix; species Nephotettix cincticeps. The sequence goes on along the minus strand of CM041786.1, from coordinate 89,589,802 downwards.
GGAAACATAAGGTCAGAAAGTATTTTTCCAAGTATTTTTAATTATTTATACCTGGGACATTCCTAATTGGTACAGCCTACGTGGGACCTGCTCCATCGTTGCGTGTTCCCTGTTATATTGGACATTCTGAACATTGAAATTATTATATATATTGTCTTTAATTTTCTATATGTGTTAGCGTGTAAGTGTTTCATTCATTAATTTAGATTAATGTGTAAAAATTATACGGACGTCCGAGTATAATTAATTTAATAAGCTTATGGCCATGTAACTAGGATATATTTAGTCATTTATGTGTTCATCAATTGAAAATATTTTCTAAGTTGAAAAATAATTCAAGTAAATTTCATTTTGTTCAATGGGGTTTCTTTGTTTCCCCTCATCACAAACAAAGTGGCGCTCATAAGGCAAGTTGATTTCCAGCTAGGTACTTCCTTTCCTATTTTACCCTCCCCACCACCTACTGAGTGAAGCCGAGGTATATTTTTGGTGTTCCTTCATTTTGGAAGGTAGGTAACATACTTCCTAATAAATTTAATTTATAAATTGTACTTATATTGTACTATTGTTTTTTTCCTTTTTATTTAAGAGATTATGTAGCAATGTTATGTTTCCTGGAAATAAATTATTTTTTTTATTTGATTTGATTTGATTGATTTATGAGAAAATCGTCACAAAAACTATCAGACTTTCCTATTTTAGGCCTAAAGAACCAGTATACCAAATTCCAGCCTCCTTTGTAATCGGGAAGTGGGAGAATTAGTGAAGAGTGAGTGAGTGAGGGCTTTGAATTTTATATATTAAGAAGAACCAGTATACCAAATTTCAGCCTCCTAGGTAATCGGAAAGTGGGAGAATAGTGATGAGTGAGTGAGTGAGGGCTTTGAATTTTATATATTACTAGCTGACCCGGCGAACTTTGTAACGCCTCACAGTAAACACATGTTAATCAAAAGAGGTACAAACTTTAAGTACTCATTTGGGTCTGTACAAAGTAAATCGTCTAATTTTCGGCATAAAGATAGCACCAAGTATTTGGCAACGATTTATGGACAAGGTTCTCCATGGTCTAGAAGGTACTGTATGTTTTATTGACGACATACTCATTCAAGGGAGCACATTTCAGGAAACAATGAGTCGACTAAAAGAGGTTTTTCAAAGAATTAAACAGTACAACTTACGATTGAATCGTGATAAATGCAAATTCTTCCATAAAAGTGTGAAGTATTTAGGTCATATTATAGACGAGAATGGCCTTCATAAATCACCTGACATGGTTGAAGCAATTAGAAAAACAAAGAAACCCGAAGATGTTACGCAATTACGAAGTTTTCTAGGACTCGCAAATTACTACACTCGTTTTGTGACTACCATGTCAAGCTTGCTGGAACCATTAAATAATCTACAAAGACATGGAAAGAAGTTTACATGGAATACGGAGTGTGAAGATACTTTTGTGAAGGTTAAAGCTATAATCACCAGTGATCAAACATTAACTCATTATGATCCGAATGAAACATTGGTACTTGCTACAGATGTGAGTCCGACTGGTTTGGGTGCTTGTTTATCTCACAGATACAAAGATGGATCAGAGAAACCAATAGCGTTCGCCTCGAGAACTCTCACAAAAGCAGAAAGAAGGTACAGTCAAATTGATAAAGAAGCTGTAGGTATTTACTGGGGGTTGAAGAAATTTTTTGCTTATTGTTATGGAAGAAAATTAGTTTTAATAACAGATCACAAACCCCTCGTTTCAATTTTTGATCCTGCAAAAACTTAACCTTCAATGACAGCCTCGAGAATGTTCAATTTGCTCATTTTCAAAGATTTGATTACACAATTGAATATCGCAATACAACAAAACACGCTAATGCAGACTTTTTATCTCGTTTTCCAGTTACTGAGGTCCCAGAAAACGTTTATGATGATCATGAGCAGTATCTGATGAATCAAGTGGAAGCAATGCCAGTGACGAGAAAACAAATTGTAGAGGAAACAAAGAAAGATGAAAATTTCAAAGTGATATTACACTATTTAAACACAGGCAAGAGCTTAAAAGACCTTGGACTAAATGACAATGAATTTTGCTTAATGAATGGTTGTGTGTTCAGAGGAAATGGAATCTGTGTACCTTTTACATTAAGAAAACATGTTCTAAATGAGTTGCATGCTGGTCATATGGGCATGACCAAAATGAAACTTCTGGCTAGAAGTTACTGTTATTGGAAGAATATTGATCAAGATATTGAAAATTTAGTCAAACATTGCACTTCCTGCCAACAAAAACTTCAGAGTCCACCTAAGGAAACAATCCACCCGTGGCAACCTCCAAGTGGACCATGGGAACGTATTCATGTCGACTTTGCAGGACCACTAAAAGGCTGGAGTTACTTCATTGTTGGCGATGCTTTCAGTAAATGGGTTAAGGTAATTCCAACTAAATCGACAACAACGGACTGGTGTATACGACAACTAGACAACATTTTTACAACATTTGGTTTCCCTCATGTACTTTTTCAGACAATGGGACCCAGTTAACCTCAACTTTGTTTGAAAACTATCTTAAGAAGTATCAAATAATACATAAAAAAATTGCTCCCTTTTGTCCTAAATCTAATGGTCAAGCTGAAAGGGTGGTTCAAACTGTGAAGAACCTCCTAAAAGCTTTTGGGGGAGGACACATAGAGGATAAGTTAAACACAATACTGAAACAACTAAGAAAGACACACCATTCGGCTACAGGACAATCTCCATACTTGCTTATGTTTGGGAGGAACATAAGAACCGAAATAGATTTAGATGACACCCACCCCTCAGAACAAACATCAAGTTATAACTAAACTAAATTTTTCAAGAGGCATAGTGTATTGATGAGAAATTACTCAAACACCTCAGAAGAAAAGTAGTCAGTAGGAACAATTGAAAGACCGCTTGGGAACGTGATGTACCTTATTAAATCAGAAGATGGATGGTTATTTAAGAAGCATTGCGACCAACTAAGAGCAGCTCAATAGGGGGGAGGATTGTCATATGGCTAAATAATCAGCTGATTATTACTATTATTAATATTGTTGTTTACATTTTACTTTCTCCCCTTATACATAGTATATGGAGAAAGTATTGTTTTCGTCAAAATTTTCGAATTTGAGTTGAGGGTGGATATATCCGTTTTGGGGTCCCCTGAATCCAAAAAAGTGGGTTTTGGCGTGATGTCTGTCCGTCCGTGTGTGTGTGTGTGTGTGTGTGTGTGTGTGTGTCTGGATGTGTACAGTGCCACAGCCTACCCCGTTTGTCCGATTTAGATGAAATTTGGCATGTATTTTATATAGTCACCGTATCTCCAGGCGTTTTTTTCATTTTTTTGAATTTTTGATTTTTAAGGGTAGTTTACCCCTAAAAACCCTTAAAAAACGTGAAAAATCCAATTTTCTCAAAAACGGCTCTAACGATTTTGATTAAAATTTGATAGTTTATAGTGCACAGAGCACTGAATAATTTGACACCACCCGCATGTCTGTAAAAATGACGGTTCAAAAGTTATGGGCTTTTAAATGTCAAAAAAATCAAATTTTTAAATTTTCAGCGAAAACAATAAAAGTAAAGTATAACTTGGCTGGTACCATTGAAACCAGCTTAAAAAACTAAACAAATTAGTATTTTGAATTATTTGTCTACGACTAACGGTTCCAGAGAAAAGTTAAATTTACTGTCCACGATAAACGCAGAACGTTGTCTGACAGCGCCCAATGTTATTCTTATGGAAAATGTAAAAAAATCAATTTCTTCCTTACTTTCCACCCGTTTTCCATGAAACTTGGTATGAAGTGAAAGGTCAAATCACCAAACAAAACCAGCTCAAAAAAGCTTGGTATTACCGGGGGGGGGGGCGGTTCCCCCACACCATTTGAACAATAAATTATTAAATGATATTTAGAATTACTTTGTAGAACATGATAGTTTTATTACAGATTGTCTTTTTTAAATTTACTTAAGGGAGAAAGTATGTGTCAGTCTACTGGTACCGTTTATTTCTAGGTAGTTAGTTTAGTTTTGAGAATAAAGAATTATCAATTAATTTATGTGTATTATATATTTATAAAGATATATCACCTATATTAATCAATATTTTTGGATAAACCTTGATATTTAGCTTCATGTTGTTGAGATCCATCCATAATCATATAGGGAATAGGCAAACTCCTTTATTTATGGACAGATGTTGATGAAAGTTGGTATAAATGTTAAGATAAAAATTATTTATGGTAGAAATGACTACTTTCAGTGTTTCTCACAGCAGCTAACCTGCACACTCTTTCCCATGTTAATCTTATGGAGAATAGGCAAATAATTCTCATGTTTATGGACAGATTTTTATAAAACTTGTCATATATTATTATTATATTATTGATTTGGAAATTCGCTGAGTACGCAGGTCTGCTGCGACGGGTTTAATCATATTTTACTCTAAAAACCCATAAAAAATAAGAAAAACACAAATTTGTCAAAATCTGCTCTATCGATATTGATTAAAATTTCATGGTTTAAAGGTGTAGATGGTTCCATTTAAAAAAATATGTACAGAAATATGTACTTTATATTGTAACTGATAATGGAGGAGTAAATCATTTTTTCATTATTTTATTTCATTATTTCATTAGTCTGCGCTCGTGAAGTATTAGTTATTTATTGATTTTTTAACCTTAAGTAATATACATATTGACTTTCTCAGTTGGGTAATTTAGTTAGATTATTTCAGCTGAAAATCTTGTAGATGAGTATAAAGGAGTGAGCAAGCGCAACTGTTATAGAAAAGCAAGTAGCATCAGAGCCACACGCACAGACTACTGACACTGTCTATACAGTAAAGTCCCGGTTAACCGAGTACCGGTACCAAAAAAGATAAATTATACAAAATGGCATCTTAGTTCAGACTGACGATGCACAAATAGTTTGGAGTTGTACAGCCAGCTCGCAAACTTTGCTGAAGAAAAATTTACTGACAAAAGTTTTTAACGCAAAATAGGTTCAGAGTGTCTATTCCATGAGCTATTAAATATGTGATATTAAAGGCGCAAACAATCGCTTATTAATTTGCGTGTGTTGCCTTTGCTTTAAAATTTATAAAATAGCCTCGGTTAACCTTAACCCGGGACCTCAGTTAAACGGAACTCGGTTAAGATAGACTGTACTGTATTCAGGAATAATATGAGACCACCAATATGTCTGCAGAAGTTATGGTTCAAAAGCTATGGGCTTCTTTCTGAACATCAAAAAATTTTTTTTAATTTTTCGGCACTACAATTGTTTTATAGAATCACTATTTTATAGCCTACTACCATTGAAACAAGCTTAAAAACTAAACAAATTAGTAAGTTGGATCATTAGTCTATGACTAATTGTTCCAGAGAAGTTGATTTTTATGTGTGTGGTGAACAATGTACGTTGTCTTAGAGCGCTCAATGTTATTATTCTTATAGAGAATTTAAAAAAATCTGTTTCTTCCTCATTTCTCGACCGTTTTAAATGGAAATTCGTATGCAGTGTCACATCACCCAACAAAACCCACTCAAATTAGTTAGGCATTACCCAAGGGGTGGATTATGTCCTTAAAATTTTCTACCAAATATTTTAACTTGTTTCCTCTTTATTTTTAGTTTTGAAAATCGGATGATAATGTTTGTAGTATTATATTTTGAAATTATATTTAAATAAACATTAAAAAATATGACAGTTTTATAAAAAATTGTGTTTTTTTTCTAAAGGGAGAAAATATGTGTCAGTCCCCTGATACTGTGGTTATAAATTATCATAATAACTGAGTTTTGTATTGAAAATCAGACTAGACTAACAATTCAAGGATTTTTGTTACCGAAATCATATTTATACTGAAAAATAACAAACTGAATTCTGATACTCAGTGCAGCCTTATTTCTGTTAAATATCAATAAGGATGTCTATTTGATAATGATTTTAGTAATCATGTTGTGGTTTACTGGTTACTTGATACTAGAATAATCGAAGAATAGTCACAAACTTTGACCATCCAGTATTTAAAAGAAAACAAATAGTGTAATTTCGTCATATTTTACAACACTTCTGTCCTAGCAACGATGATCCATCTCATCTTATTTAGTTTTACTTTAAATGCTCATTTGATACTGTACATTGTAAATAGAGGTGTGCGGATATCCAAAAAGTTGGATCGGATCGGATATCCAAATCCGATCGCAAAATAAGTATCCGGTAAAGTCCAATAAATATCCGAACTTTCGGATAGACCACATAAAATGAGCATTGAATCGAAAGCAAAAATTTCCGTTTGAGAAGTCGGCAATACAGAACATCTTTGATCGAACGAAAATGGTGAAGCAGATGAAGAAATTATGCAATTCATATCCTATCGGAATGTAAAACATCATTGGGCGGTCTGAGGATGAGGTATGATTATTCGATTCTTCAACTACGCATTTAAGTAACCGTAAGTTCAACACGATATTGCATTTTGAAATACAAAGCATAGCGTCATCGATAGTTTCACCGAGAATCAGATTGCGGTTTGATATTGTTCTGTATAAAATATCATTTCGGCTACGAAAAAACTTGAATTGTTGATTTAATGATACTGGTAACAAACCATCATAACAGCTCGTTTTGCGACGGATTTTCCAGCAAAAATAATACTACTTCATTCTGATCGTCTACGTAGACGATCAAATGTTTCACATTCCCAACTACTCCGGGTTTGAGCAATACAATAAAGTGTTGCCAAATTTACATTTGGCCTATTTCGTCGTTCGGTGTTCACATAACCAAAAAATTTTCCACTTGTTTTCATTGTACACTTTCTCTTTGTTAAATTAATTTAAGCATTATTAGTTTTACATTTTTAGATAATTTTAAGATGAATAACTAACTAGATTACGATAATGTACCATAATTTCACGGGTTTCAATATTGTTACACAGCCGATCGGGGTATTTTATCTGCCAAATATTTCAACCCTGCGCCTGCGCACAGGCCTTTGTTTGATAGCAGCTGCACTGTCACTGCCTTTTCTAGTTTCTTGCCGATACGCAGATAGCCGATGGCATCGAGCCAACGTCGTCTGTTAAATCTTGATTCTTTAATAATGGTGATTTGTTTTTATCATTGTAATAAATAAAATAGTTGAATCATGAAATAAAATTCAGAATTAGTTGATGATTAGTAGAATGAATTGATGAATTAGTAGAAAGTTGATGTCATTTAATGGTGAATTATAAGGTTTCTGTTGATTTAATTTGTGAATCACGCCATATTAAAATTTGTTACTGGTACTTTTAAATGCAGTGAAGTTTTAGTTTTGTTGTTGATCCTATGAAAAATTTATGATATTTTATGTACCATTTAATAATTTTGATAACATTTTATTGATTTTTTCCTAATTTATTCTTAGATAAGTGTGATATCACTTCGTAATAGCGAGTATCCGAATCCAAAAACTATCCAATCCGAACTTGAGCTATCCGATCCGAAAAAATAATTCACTATCTGCACACCTCTAATTGTAAAATTAGGACATTTATCAGATTTTACTGGATACTTGTTTTACATTCGGATAGAAATCAAAATACACAGATTATGTTCATTAAAAGCTGCATACACAATCAATTACAACCTTCATTTTGGTGGATCCTGTTACATCGGAATCAACTGTTACTCACTGAGCAGTGTGCGGTGCAGCTCATCCCTCATCTTGGCTGCTATATCCATGGTGTTGATATTGGAGACTTTGCTATGACGAGTTCCTATGCCCATCTGAGTGATGGAATCCGTCTCATCACTGGAGCTGTTGTAGTGGGGCTGTTCCAGCTTAGCCAGACTCTCATACTGTGTTAGGTCCGATCGCATCATGTTGCACTCTGCCTACGCCACAGTTGGGATTGAAAATTAAATTTTGAATAATAGCAACTTATTTCATCACCTGAGAAATAAAATTTGATCAATTATGAATATTAAAGATTAGGATGTGTTGAATCTTGTTACCACCGCTTATGGAACAAAATTGGTATTCAGTCTTTAGTCATAATTCGATAATAATACCAGGCAGTGAAAAGATAATAATATCAATATAAAATAAGTTCACAGCTCCCTTGATCGTAACGAAACTTTCTTTGTTATTTTGCTTTTTTATAGATATCTAGTGCTTGACTGGTTGATTATTTTTGTGGGTGTATATGAGGTACAATATTGTTATTTTTAATCTTTTTAAAGCTTTGAGGACCGTAGCCATTTTATAATTTGTATATATAGCTCTGAATTTTTTTTAAATACCATGAGTATGCTATGCGAAAAAGTGCTATGTGAAATCAGCATTTTTGTAATGGTTTATAATAACCCTTTGAGTACCAAACATCTCGATCCGAGATGCGCTAAAATTGCCAGTCCTAGGATCTGCTAAAAATGCCGGCACTTTTTCCTGAAAAACCCAAGCGTTTAGTAAAAAATTTATGCAAATTTTATTTACTAACATTTTTTTCTTCTGTTTTTTTTTTTGGTTTTGTGCATCAAACAACGCATAGATTAGATTAGATTTTAGACTGGGATGGTGGCGACATCCTGTAATCCAGCTACTTGGAGGTCACGAATTGTGGATAGTTGTGAGAGATGGTCGGTGGGTGTCAGTGGCGTAGATACACTTTTTTCATGGGAGGGGATATAAATACCCCCCCCCCCGAGTGAAAAAAGCCGTATTCTAGAGCATGTACTGTAGGGTATATAAGGGACTTTTAGGCGAGTTGAATACTATATAAAGATCATGCAATACCTCTGTTGCCATCTTGGACTCCCGTCTCATATAAACAATTTTAATTTTTTGACAGCAGTTCAGATTAATTGATTGATTAATTGATTTGTCAAAAATGGCTGAGGTGTCAAGTGATTATCTAAGGAATTATATTTTATTATTTTTTATCGTAAAAAAGATTTACAGATTGTTATTAGCGAATTTCCCATAGGGAAGAAGCTACTACCGTAGGTCTCATGGTGAGACTTAAGCCCGGGACCATGTTATTTTTTCTTCTTTAGGTGCCCAGAGTCCAAAAACAATAGTCGTTGAAATTTATATACATATATATATACAGGGTGATTCACGAGGATATGCGGTAACTTTGAGAGCTCATTCTATATGTAAAAATAATGAAAAAAACTTATATAAACATAGGTCCGGAAATGTTTCGTTAGCGAGTTATACAGGGTTAAAGATTTCGCCTGAATTTCAGTTCCGCTGAGTAAATGAAGACTCTCTGAAATTCTGGGAAGTTAAATTTAGGGGCAAATGCCATTGTTTCTTATGGTTTTTTACCTGAAAAATTGATTAGAACAGGTCCCAGAACTGTAAGATGAGTAGTTTTTGAGTAATCCAGTGTAAAATGCAAAAACATTGAGTAAAAAAACACAATTTTTACATTTGGCCAGCAATCGCTTTGTTATTTTACCAATAAACTGATCAAATTTCAGAACAAAACTTGTAGAAAATTTAATTCTAAACAAAACGGTATGATTAAAGTATACAGAAAGTGAACAGATAATCGATTAAAGGAAGTTTTATTGAAAACAGAACAACACACGTTTTTCATTTGGCCGACAATAACTCTGTTGATTTCTTATTAAAGATCTGTAAAAAGTTAATGATTTTTACTTAAATTTAACACCTTAATTTTTTTACTAAAATTTCAAAATAAAATAATATTAAAACACAGTTTTAAAATAAAGAAATAAACATAAACAACAAACATAAATAATAAAAAAAAAATACACATGTTGAGCGGATAATTTGTTTTTCATAAGTTGGCACTACAATAACAGCTGATCAACAATGATGTGATTTGAAAATTGTAGAATTTTAATTCCTTGAGAGGTAACAACTGAGTTTTAGTCCACGTGTGTATTGTTCTGTTCGTCGTATTGAATTTTAGTCCGTGTTAGCATTGTTTTGTCCATAGTAATTATTAAATTGTTGGAGTAGTAATGCCATACTTATTTTCAACTGAAGAATACGCCGATATGGTGTTTATTTACGGTGTATGTGAAGGCAATGCTACAATCGCTGTGGAAGAATACAGACAACGTTACCCTTATCGTAGAATTCCAAATGCTAGAACCATTATTTCTACATTTCGTACGTTACGGGAAACAGGATCACTTCCAAGCGTAAAGATCCAGTCTGACCGCCCTCGCCAACATGATGTTAATGTAGAAGAAAACATTATTGCTGCTGTTGAACGTAGTCCAGGTATTAGTACAAGACGTATTTCAAAGCGGTTTAGGGTTTCGCAAAGTAAAGTTTGGAGAACACTTAATAAGAACAACCTTTATCCCTACCATAAACAAAAAGTACAGCATTTACAACCAGGAGACAATGAACATCGCTTGGAGTACTGCAATTGGTTAGTCAATCATCGTCAACTCTTCAAGTACATTTTATTTACCGATGAGTCACACAGTAAAAATACTGTGTGACATTTTCATACTAATTTTTCGTCTGTTCACTCGTAATGGTATCAACAATTTACGAAACCAGCACGATAACTCATGTAAAAATGGTCAATAAACATGAGAATTATTTGCCTATTCTCCATAAGATTAACATGGGAAAGAGTGTGCAGGTTTGCTGCTGTGAGGAACACTGAGAGCAGGCATTTATACCATCAAATTTTTATTTTTAACATTTATACAAACTTTCATCAACATCTGTTCATAAACAAAGGGGTTTGCCTATTCTCCATATGATTAATATGGGAAAAGAGTATGCAGGTTTGCTGCCATGATAAACACATAAACTATGATTTTTAAGCATAAATGGATGAACCTCAACCACATGAAGCTAGATATAAAGTTTATCCAAAAGTATTGGTTAATAAGTGAAATATTAATTTTTCCTTAACCTCCATAAGATTAACATTGGAGCCCCAAAATACAACGTACTGTGTTTAGATTTTTTAATATCTCGTTAACCGTTGGAGATAGAGAAAAACTTTAAGGAACTTAATTGTGTACCCCCATTTTGGGGTACAAAACCCCCCCCAAACTACCCGTTCCCATTGACCGATATGTCTGGTTAACGAACTCGTCCGAGCATTTGTAGGAATACACGTCTCTACCAAATTTGGTCAAAAATTTTAACGACTATTGTTTTTGGTCCCTGGGCACCTAAAGAAGAAAAAATAACATGGTCTCGGGCTTAAGTCTCGCCATGACCTACGGTAATAGCTTCTTCCCTATGGGAAACTCGCTAAAAAAAGGGTCAACTTTTTTAATAAACATAAATTTTTTTAATACAAGTTTGAAGTGTTAAAAAATTGTCTTTTTTAAGCCTAGAGCGGGGGCGAGGGGGTACCGTAAGGCCCCCAGGCAGAAGTCAGTGCCACTCGAGTTTCGTGGGGCATACTGCTTCTGCAAGACCGCTGTGAAGCAGCATTTTTGCTGCCCGATTGGCCTGGTTGCCGATCGTGCTGTGTGCTTGCACACAGCCTACTTGGGGTGCCCCTGTTTTTAGCAGAAGGCAGCGGATCTAGACCTGGCGGTCGACAAATTGCCCGTGAGACGGGGAGCAGCGTCTCATGTAGAGTGTTGGGGCGGAGGTGAGGTTCACTGGAACGGCCTAACACTCAGTTAGCGGAAGGGCGGAGTGATTGGTAATTACTCAACGGCCACCGCACTGCCGACTGGGACAGGTATGTGTGCAGCTGTTTCAGGACTGAGCTGGGGACGATGAGGGGTGCAACTCCGAAAGGGCCCAGTCTTCAGATATTGGCGAGCGGAGCAATATTTGCGGAATGGTCGTCAAACTGCTAACACAAAAATTCTCAATCCTCGAAAAATGGCTGATGGAAAACAAACGGATATACCCCAGGTGGGTCGGTGCACTGGCACTCAATCCCACCCCTCTTCGGAGGGCTTGCCCGTGGATTCTGGGGAGGGCAAACAACAGCATATTTTGGAACCCTTGGAGGTGTTGGAGATGGCGCACAGGGCTGTCCAGGCACCTTCCATCGCTAATGATGTTGATTCAGATACATCGAAGGCTGATGTGTCTGGTACGACGACATCAGAAGGAAAGCCAGAGCAGGAGTCTGCCCTGGACATCTCAGACGATGTGATCTGGGCCTCGCTCACCAAGGAACAGCGGAAGGGGCTGCACGCTCGAAGGCTGGAGCTGGTGAGGGAGAGAAAGACCAAGGATGGGACTTGGCTTCCGAGAGAGGAGTACCGCAAGCTGATGAAGAGGAAGCGGCTTGAAACCCCCAGCCCCAAAGGGGAGCTGAAAGACAATAAAGGTGTGTCACCTATGCGCAGGGCAACCAAGGCGGCAGTTGCTCCTGTGAGAAAGAAACCCCGATGGGATCTCAAACCCCCGGCGGAGGGTCAGAACACGCCGGCTCCGATGGTGTCAACGTCTGCAGGTGGTTCCTACAAGGATCGCCTAATGATGACGAAGATCGCCATTGTCCCGACATCGTTTCCGGAGGTGAAACTGTCTGCCGAAGATTGTGGTCTGTTGCAGGGAATTATGTTCGATAAGGTTATCGAACAGACAGAACCGGTTCAGATCCACAATACTTATCAGGAGCTGGGAGCTCTTGTCATCGCCTGTGGCAGTGATGCGACGGTGTCCTGGGTCAAGAGGTCGTTTGACGGGCTTGAGTTCAAGGAGGGCGCCAAGGTGGTTGTAGGGGACAAGGATCTCCTGCGGTCCGCCAAGGTTCTTCTGCGGGCGGAAGGGCGCGCCTGCGACCTCGAACCCAAAAAGATTTTGGAGATTGTGCAGGTTCAGAATCCTGGAATCCTGACTGGGGGCTGGCGGGTGGTCAGCTGCAGGAAGGACAAAACTCATCAATCATTAGTTATAATCATTGATGAACGCAGCGCTCTTTTGTTGAAGGAGAGGGGCTGGCATACCTACCTGGGGATCTCGAGAACTACCTTAAGGGTGCTCTCGGGTGTGGGGTTCGCACCATCTGGGGATGACACTAAACCTCCTCCAGGTAAATTTGCAACACAGTAAGGCTGCGACTGCAGTCCTACACAAGGCCACAGCTAGAGGAGTTGTGGATGTTGCTCTCATTCAGGAACCGTGGGTTCGGAATGGGAGAATTTCAGGACTAGGTGCCCTTGGGGGGCAACTAATCTCTTGTTCTGCTTCCAACTCGAGGGCTTGTGTGTGGGTCAGAAGTGGCCTGGCCCATTCGCCAGTTCTCGAGTTCTGTTCCAGGGACGTCGTTGCAGTTCGGACGATATGTGGGTCTTCTGGCAAACCGCTCCTCCTTGCGTCCGTTTACATGCCCGGAGATGCAGACGCAGTCCCTCCGGCTGAAATGGTGGCGCTGGTGGACCGTGCTGCGTTGGAGGGGGTGGACCTGCTTGTGGGGTGCGACTCCAACTCCCACAACTCCATCTGGGGTAGTAGGGAAACAAACCGCAGAGGTAGGCAGCTTCTGGACTTTATAGCATCTAGCAGTTTGTTTATAGCCAATGTTGGCTCTGTGCCAACCTTTTCTAGTCGAGTTGGTAACTCTGTGATAGATTTAACACTTTATTCTGAGGGGCTTCAGGACAGGGTCATAGGTTGGCATGTCTCTCCCGAACCCTCTCTTTCTGACCACTGTCATATCCTCTATGCTATAGGGGACTTTGTGCCTGTTTTGTCTGAATTTAGGAACCCTAGGAAGACGGACTGGGTTGTCTTCAAAAGAAAACTTGGTGAAAAACTCGATGGGCAAGCTCTACGAGCCAAGGATACGGATGAACTGGATAGGGCTGCAAGCCTTCTAGGGAACTCGATTGTCTCCTCCTTCGAGGAGAGCTGTCCATTAGCAAAGGCTAGGTCCGCCAAATGCAGCTGGTGGAATTCTGAACTGGCCAGCATGAGGAAACGGGTAAGAGCTCTATTCAGAAGTCCAACAACAGCTGGGACTGTTACCACAGCATGCTCACCAGGTATAACCTCGCTGTCAGAAGGGCAAAGAGGAAGTCATGGCATACTTTCTGCTCGGGGCTGGAGGGCACTGAGGAAACTTCCAGGCTACGCAGGGTCTTGGCCAAGGATAGAACCCTGACTCTGGGCTCCGTGGAAGGACCTAATGGTGAGTTATTTCACAGACCACAGGAGGTGTTGGAACGTATGGCTGAGGTACACTTTCCTGGATGCATCATTGGTGGAGAAACTGGTGAATTAGGTGAGTCTGCGTCGCGGAGGGCCTGTGCAACCAGGTGGGGTGCCGCCAGCAGGATCATCACCTACAGCAGGATAAGGTGGGCTATAGGCTCTCTAAGTCCTTTCAAGTCACCGGGTCCGGATGGAGTCCGGCCGGTTTTTCTACAACAGGGCGATAGAGATCATTCTCCCGGCCCTTTGTAGTATTTTTAGAGCGAGCTTGGCCCTGGGACATGTTCCTGCTGCATGGAGGACTTCCAGGATAGCGTTTATCCCAAAACCGGGTAAGAATAGTTACACGGACCCGAAATCCTTTCGGCCGATTTCATTGTCTTCTTTCTTGTTGAAGACTCTGGAGAAGTTGGTGGTAAGGTATATCTGGGACTCTTCGCTGAAGTCTGCCCCTTTACACCCAAACCAGCATGCCTACATTCAGGGTAGGTCTTGCGAGTCCGCCCTGCACCAGTTGGTGTGCAGAATTGAAGGAGCTATTGACCATAAAGAGGTGGCACTTGGAGCGTTCCTGGACATTCAGGGAGCCTTTGACAACACGGCCTTGGATGCCATGTTGAACGCCGCTAGATCTAGAGGATTCAGCGATGTCATCTGCCGATGGATTGAGGCACTGCTACGCAATAGGTATGTGAAGCTTTCTCTACAGGGAGTAGAGGTAGTAGCCAGGTCAACAAGGGGCTGTCCACAGGGAGGCGTTCTCTCACCCCTTTTATGGAACCTGGTGGTTGACAGCCTTATTAGAAGGCTCAATGACAGTGGTGTCTTTGCTCAAGGATACGCTGACGATATTGCCATCCTTGTGATAGGTAAGTTTAACAATACAGTTACTGACCTCATGAACTCTGCACTAAGGCTTGTGGATGGTTGGTGCAATGAGGTCGGTCTATCTGTGAATCCCTCTAAAGTGGTTGCTGTACCATTTACCAAGAGGAAAAAGCTGACCGGGGTTGGCCCGCTCAAACTGCAGGGGAGTTTGATCAACCTGCAAAACCAGGTGAAGTATCTTGGGATCATTCTGGATCGGACGCTTTGCTGGGAATCTCACTTACAACGGGTTATTGACCGGGGTAAGTGGTCTCTGTTTGCATGCAGGCGTATGGTCGGCGCAGCATGGGGACTGAAACCGGGGCTAATGTATTGGCTCTATGTTTCAGTAGTTAGACCAACTATGACGTATGCGTCTCTGGTTTGGTGGACCAAGATGGACTCAGGTGTTGCTGTGAAAAGGCTGGCAGCCGTTCAGCGGCTGGCATGTCTCATGATCACAGGGGCGATCAGCAGCGCTCCTGGGGCCACTCTTGACTGTTTGCTTGATCTTTTGCCCATAGACATTCACATCAGGATGACTGCCAGAATGGGTGCATACCGTCTCTGTGGAGAAGGCCTCTGGAATAGGCCAGGTGAATTACGTGGTCATACCAGAATTTCGGGGATAGTTCAGAGCGACATTCTAGGTATGCCCTCTGATTATCTTCCGAGAACTTTTTCTTTTGGCAGGTCTTTCCGAGTTCTTTTTCCACAACGGGACGAATGGAAGGATGGAGCCTGCCCACTACCACCCTGTGATCAGGAGTGGTACACTGATGGGTCCAAGAGCAGTCGGGGCACAGGAGCAGGCATCTACGGGGTGCAGGACAACGTACGGTCAGGTATTTCCATGGGGACCTTCCCCACTGTTTTCCAGGCCGAGATCACTGCCATTATGGAATGTGCCAGAGACATCTTGATGCTGGGTCATGAGGGCCTTTCTATCAATATTTTCTCTGACAGTCAGGCGGCTCTTAGAGCTTTGGACTCGGTAGAGTTCAACTCTAGGGTTGTGTGGGACTGTTTTAGGCTTGTGTCCTATGTTAGCAGACACAATGAAGTCACCCTTTGTTGGGTTCCAGGGCACTCAGGGGTGGATGGTAACGAAGTGGCAGACGGGCTGGCCAATAGGGCTGCATCATCCCCCCTTTGTGGTCCTCAACCCTTCTGTGGTGTTTCCCGCGCTGCGGTTTTTCAGACTATCAATTCCTGGGCTAGGGATTGTCATAAGAAGAGATGGGCTGAACTTTCCCTGCATAGAGTTAGTAAGCTTAATCTTCGTTCTCCTTCTCGTCAAGTTGCAAAAGGTTCCTGAAACTTGGCAGGAAGGATGCCAAACTTGTCACAGGTATCGTCACTGGTCACGGTAATCTGAGGAAGCACCAGCTACGCATGGGGGTCTTCAACGGCGACCCCCTGTGTAGGAAATGTTATCTGCAGGAGGAAACTGCAGATCATCTACTCTTTGATTGCGCAGAGCTGGTAGAGGTAAGGTCCTCCACTCTGGGCAACTTGGTAAGGGGTAGTTTTCTGCCTCCTGACGAGCTCGTTGACAGGATGCTGCAGTTTTACAGGTCTCTTCATCTAGAAGATTCCTGATTCTCCAGGTGATGAATGGCAAAAAAAAAAAAAAAAAAAAAATAATAAAATAATAAGAAAATAAAAAAAAAAAAAAAAGAAAAAAAGAAGCCTAGAGCGGGCGCTTCACCGTTCAAATGCAAGAGGGCGCATGCGGTGTTTTCCTCCAAAACACTAAATCGCACAAATTCTACCCATCTTACTTGTTTTTATAACATAGTATTGTATTTAAATGTCAAATAAATTGATAAGTACAAGATTCTATCGCTAATTTTATTAATTACCAAATTGAATTAATAATTTAAATAAATTACTACATAGTTAGTAATTTTCTAGTATAAGAATGGTGTCACTGTTGGAGTTACGGGAGAGGGCGCATGCAGAGTTTTCTCCCGCAATCATGAAATTGAACATCAAAGCAAAACAAATATATAAAATGACAGTTTTATAAATTAAATAAAAACAAAAATATATTTTGGTTAACACTCACGCTCATATGTGCATTCCGTTTAGAAATGTTTGCATTCTACGTAATCTCTTATCTTCTAATAAATCCATTGTGGAATCAGTGAAATAGAAAATGGAAACATAAAATTCTCGTATACTTGAAAACAGTCACAACTAAGATGGTAAGTTATCTTTAACACTAAAGGGGGCATGAAGAACTAAACTCCGCACTAACCACTTGCGCTATAGGGCGCACATGGAGAAAGCCTCCGAAAACTGACATCGCTTCACTTTATTGCAACTGAAGAGGAAAAAAAAGAATGTGGGGATTGAAATTACGGGGGATTTCTGGAATGAGGCACATGAGGTACGGAGCTTGACACATCTGCTGACACCCGATATGCATGTTTATTTGAACGAAAACTACACGTGCGAAGGAAAACTCCGCAAGCGCCCTCTTGAGGGTTAAACATTTGCTTGTCTTAGCTGCATTATAATCTTAAAGAGCAATACAAATTGTCTAGAAACCATGTATAAAACTATTCTTATTCCTCTTTTAACTAGGAAAAAAATTAGCAAATAAGCAAAATTGACTAAAATTGCGTTTTTGGCCGTTTTTAGCGTTACATAGCAACCATGTCCATTGTAAACTATAGATTATAATTAGTCTTTACAATAGTAACTATTTTATAAGGAGTTAGAAATGACAATAAATAAATAATACACATTGAAATGTTAAATAAAAATGAGCCATCTTTTGTTATTGGTCGTCACAGCTGTCACGGTATTTTTTATGATTGATTGTGATCTCAGAAAGCATTCTGTCATAGAGTAAAATGCATCAAATTAAATCCCATTCCTTTCAGAAGCTTTTGGTGTAATTTAACCCTAGAAGTGGAAAGCTTTTTACTCTTAACTGTAACATAAAAATAATTACTAATATCTTCTTGAAATATCAAAGTTTAAACAAAAAAAGCTTAAAACATGCCCCCCCCTTATAACCACTAACCACAAAAGCAAAACAGGTGTCCACTGCAATCCCAATTAAGCCTACCAATGCCGTCAACTTCCACCCAAGCCAGTCACCGTTTATTTAAGGTGGGCCCCCACTCCGCTTTACCACACATTTGCAAGCCAAATTGGGATTGCTCATGGTCGGGATTTGAACCCTAGCACTTCCGAATGGCTAGAACGTTACGCTTGTCAGTGTAGCGCGTTAGCCGGCTCGGCCAATCAGTGCCTAGGAGTAGAAAGCCCTTCGATGGTTATAGACCTGCCCGGTGGCAGACTCGTGTACTACAAGAGCAGTTTCGGTTGTTTGCCCCCAAAAGGCAGCACAATCATGTAGGCGCTAGTGTCTAACAAGTTCACTAAACTGACGACAGATGCCTCCACCTGCCACTTCTTATTGAATATGTAAATCCGTCGTGAATTACGACTTTGCCAGTTCTAGGGTTAAATTTAACTTTCCACAGATAACAAATAAAGGATGATTTTACTATTGGAAACACATTTAAATAATTACTTACATTATAGAGTTTGTGTACAAATTTTCATGAGATTTTGACCAAAAATAAAAATATCTTATAAATGTTGACACAATATATGTTGTTTTTGTTCACAACGGTAAACAAATAGACAATCAAACATATTATTTATTTCTGGATGTGGCCAGAAATACAGAAATACAACAACAAAAATCATCCAGACAGTAAAAGAGGAAACTAAAGACATCTACTAAAACGAGTTAGATTAAAATGTAAAAAAGAGCACATACTGTATGAAAAATTACTAGCTGACTATATTTCATCAGCGGGGTTTTTCGCAGTACTAGCTACTGACGATATATCCTCAGTTCGGTCCTTTTCGATAATAACTGTATTGACAATATATCATCAGTTAAAAAAAGCTATAAACCTGTAGCTGTATTTATAAAACAAAAGTTGCATTGGTATTTTAATAACATTTTAGACTTCCCCTTCTTACCAGGAAAGGCTGTCTCAATAAATATTTGAATACATTTTGTAATTAAAACTAATTTTTAAGCTGCCTATAAGATAAACATGTGAGTTTACATATTAATCATAAAACCATAATCATGAAATACCTGTAGACTATTGACAGTCTTGCTAAGTTGCTCTTTGTCTCTGAGGGCCTCGGTTAACTGGTTCTGCAGACGTACATTCTCGACAGTAACATTGGCTGACATCAGCTGACTGCACTGTGCTTGGCTTTCCTCTAGCTGCCGGGCCAGTTGATTGATGGTGTCAGACTTCTCTAATAAAAACTGTTCCTGTGCTCTCTGCTGCTCAGTCACTCTGCGCTCCAACTCTCGGCACTCTTCCTCCTAGAAAGCAAGTCATTTGCATAAGAACATTGTAATTTCACCACCAATCATGTAATTAATCCTAAATATTATCATGCAACTTATCAAGTAAGATATTGCGAGGCAAGCAAAACTTATTGCATGCATCAAACGTCTAATTAGATAAGCTAAACTACTATGGAATTGCGCAACTGACTGTTAGTAGCTAATTAGAGAACAGCAAACAGGTGGTTTCAGTTTCTGGTCTTTGACCGCAGGCATACCCGCTGTGGTGTGCATGGATTAGTTTTTAGGTCACCTTGGGACTGATGGCCAAACTCTCATCTTTACTGATAATACAACCCTGGTTACAAGGGAAACACATACAAAAGAGTGCTTGAAAAGACAAATATGTTGAATGAAGGGAATAACTCTCTATTCTCTCAAGAGCGGATTCCAGTTTCATCACAAACTCAGCTGGACACCATACATCTCACTTTTGTTCTAAACTATTTAGGGTAAAATTTCTTTAAGAGGCTTAAATAACTTACTAAGCACTACCTTGTCACAGTATATCACACACTGTTTCATAGCCATTTCTCTTATTGTTGTATTCATATGGATTTAAGGAAAACAAATGTAATTTGATTTTTTAAGAAACAACACTTATGGTATAGTGCTATGGGGTCACTCTCCAACCTGAGTCAGAATCCTTTTGATACACAAAAAGGCCTTGTGTATTTTAACTTCAGCCAACCACCTTTAAACACCAACCACAAAGTGTTCACTTAATTGTGACTGTTCACTGGACCCACCTTCCAGCACCCAGGTATTCCCGACTGCTTACTTACTCTCTGAGAATCAAGAACATCTCCTATTTTGAGAAAATGCATATAGTCCATCATTATTGCATACATAAGGGCTGGTGGAATGATTCTCTCTCCATGTAAGTTGTCAGAAACTATGAATAGTTTACCATTGATAGCTATGAAACTCTATAATAAATTGCCTTATGATGGCAAACAGTTGGGGACAGTGAAATTCAGGGAGGTTATTGATTCAGTATTACTCATGCAGCTATAATTCTATGCATGAGTTGGAACTCAACGTAACTATGTGAAATGACAACTACGAGAAACTACAACAAACTAACACAATCTATCTGGAAATCCCAGTCAATGATAAAGATATCACGTATTAAGTGTGAAATAATTAATCAGCATAATCATAGTTTTATGCAAACAAAAAAATACATAAAACATACATTAACAAATTTTAACACTGAAAGTGTTTGCAGTATCATTCCAACCTACCAATAAAAATTATTTAGAAATAACTAAATTAGATTTAAATAAATTAATAAAATAAGAATTATTTGGAATAACTAAACAAAAATTTAACATGCAAAGAGTAATTAGCCCATTTTATTCACAAACAACATTATTATGGAGTAATAATAATTTTAATGACACAATTTACATTAATACTTAAATACAATGGAACTACAAGATTTTACAGTTCTTTAATCAGATTTATCTCACAATACTCTGTACCTTGAATTTTATTAAAATTAATATAGAAAGCTTGTGGAATCAAGATAATTTTGTACATGATTCTATGTCACAAATTGTCATCAAAAACCAAAAGATCTGACATGAAATTTTTAAACAATTTTATGTCAGATTTTTTATAAATTAAACCTTTTTCAACGTTAACATTAACATGTGTTTAATTTCATAACTTAATTTAATTTTATAACTATAGCACACATAGCACCATAAAAAACATTAAAATTAGATTAGATTATTGAAATGGCGAAATGGTAATACCTACCATAAGGTAGGTATTTTAAGCCAAGTATGAATAAGGATTGAATGTAAGATGAATGTGGCGCGATCTTGTAGTCTTTTTACTAACTAAGGCTGACATGTTCCTTAGACAGGACTGTTAATTAATTGCCCAACAGCTGATGGCAACTAAGGGACCTACAGTTTAACGTTGAATCCGAACCACGGCCTCTGAATTACGAATTGGTATAATTATGAGGATGGTCTTTGCGGATTAACGTAGAATTCAATAGTGCGGACGTTAATCCACACAAGAAAATACTACACCCACCGACCATCTCTCACAGATGGTCCACAATTCGTGACCTCCAAGTAGCTGGATAACAGGACGACGCCATCGTCCCAGTCAAAAAAATTAAATAGTAGAAAACAATTCCTCAAAACACACTTTAAGAGGGTTACTATAACTATACTGGCATGAGTCTACAAATCCATAAATGTAGTTTTTAACTTCTCGCCATTTTGTTTCAATTCATTCAACAAACAAAAATGTTTCCAGAAAATGGCAAAATTCTTAAAATACACTTTCAATTCTAAAATATAATACAGAATAACCTGCCTTATCCGTCCTCCCAATAACTTCTCTTCCGACTCTTCCATATACCCAACCTAGACCCTGACCTTTATCTCTCATTCCTGTGAGCCTGTTGAAATGTGAAAGGCTTATTCATCAATTACCAATAAATATTTTTACTATCAGTTATCATCTTGATGTTTACAGAAAATTGAAAAAAACAAATATATATATATATATATATATATATATATATATATGTAGTAATATATATCTTAATGGAAGATATCTGGAAAATTATAAATGAGAGAAAGAAATTAAAATAATTGTGTCTTCAAACCAGAAATGGGAATGAAGAACAATTAGGACTAGGATTAAGCATTTTTGAAGAGTTGAGACAAAGATATCATGTAGCAGTATCATGGTCTACAGTTCAGTCGGACATGATGCTAGGACTCGCCCAGGTTCAGCTTCAAGCTGCGCTCCGGATGTGTTCCGCATATCGGACAGTATCCGAGCCTGCCGTCCTGGTCATTCCTGATGGACTGTGCGATTCAAAGAGCATGTCCAACCATGGGTAGAACGGCGGCATGGCGAGGTGGATTACTTCCTCACTCAGTTTCTGACAGGCCACGGCTATTTCAAGACGTAACTGTATCGGATGGGCAAGACCGGTTCACCAGATTGCACTTACTGCCCGTGCGTTCCTGACGATGCGTAGCACACTTTCTTCCACTGCCCCCGTTGGGTAAGGCCCCGCCTGGAGGCTGCTCGAAAAATTGGTGTTTTGATACGGTCTGCCACAAGATCATTGAGGACGAGGGAAACTGGGATTGTTTGACACAGATTGTCCGTGGTGTCCTTCTAGCGAAGAAAAGCAATCTGGACCGCGAAGTGGCCCAAATCACCTAAAAAAGTGCCTGGACATGGTACTTGACATGACAGTGAGCCCCAAGGGCGTAAGCCAAATTTAGGCCTAGCTTGTTGTAATGTGACAAACAGTATTATCTTCAAAATCGTAAAAAGTTAGTTGACGTGAATGGTAATTGCTCACATGTTGCTCATGTTAAATTAGGGGTCCCTCAAGGGTCTATTTTAGGACCTATTCTATTTTTAGACATAAATGACCTTCCTGACAATATTTCATGTCCAGCAATAGTATATGCTAATGCCACTACCTTACTTAATATACATGCTAGTTCTTTGCAGTTGAAAGAAATGGTGGATCCCTCCTCTCACTTTAAAGTGAGACTGTAAAGTGGTTTAATGCAAATTGCTTGTATCTTAATGATGGGAAAACCTGTCATATACAAATCTCTTTTAACACTTATAACGTAACATAATTTTTAAAACGCTAAGAGAAACATACGGTCAATTTGACCGTCACTGTGCTTTATTGGTGTTTAGTGTGTTTATTATTGTTTTTATGTAGGCTATCATTTGGCAATCACATGAGTAACAAATGATGTTTTACAACATTTTATGACAAATCGCATTTATAATGCAAAGATAATGTGACAGAACAAAATGAAACTCCAAACTCCACGCTTCAAGACGACCGACCAGCTCTGGCCTCGGGAAAAAATCTGTATAGGATTGTTGCCCAAGGCCATATTTGTGGTCTTATAGTGGGTAATATAAATGTTATTTTACTTCTAGCAGGTGTTCTTTTGTTTGTTGTGTTTTACTACAGCCTTTTACCGATTATACAAGGTATAATCACAGGTATATTCGACCGACAATTGCCAGCCGGTAAGCGAAACACGCGGTAAATCTGACCGATCGTAATCACACAATTCGTCCAATATGTACGACAACGTCCTGCCAACTAGTTGGAAATGACCAAATATTACGGAGAGGGGTTTGGGGGGAAGGTACTGGGGGTGACAGCCGTCAAGGTCAAGCAGTTTAGCCACTATTACGTAGTAAAATTACCGATCGGTCAATTTGACCGATGTTTCATTTTAAGTGTTAAAGAAGTAGACCAGGAAAAAGGTGCTACAGTTAAACTATTGAGTATCAATATTGATAAGAGGCTTTCTTGGAAAGATCATGTTAATAGTGTATGTAAGCAGTTATCTAGAGTTATTTATTTATTGGTTAATCTTAAGAAATGTGTACATCGTAAATACTTGAAAATGGCCTATTTTGCTTTTTTTGAAAGTTTATTAAGATATGGTCTCATAATTTGGGGTAATGGTACTGGTATTTAACAGGCATTAATAGTACAAAAGAAGGCTTTTCACATTTTGTCAGGTGCTCATGCCCTAGAACACTGTAGACCTCTATTCATAGAAAACGGAATCATAACGGTAATCAATTTATAAATCTATCTATGAGGTTCTAATAATAATAAAAAAGAATGTCAATATGTACGGTAAAAGGAATTAAATCCACAACTATTGTACAAGAAACAGTATTAAACTTGATATTCAAAGAAATAGACTCAGTAAAACCAATAGTTATCATGCTTCACTTGGTATAAAAATTTTCAATAAACTACCCTATCAAGTTAGTTCCTTAACAGATAATGTTTTTAATAATAAGCTATTTGCTTGGCCCCAGAAAAGACCTTTTTATCATATAAATAAATTTTTAAGTCTTGAAATAAACTACGCTGAATTTTAACTCTATATTGTTATTGTTATTTAATGTTCATATTTAATTGATAGTAATTTATTATTGTTGTCAATTTTCTTTGTTATTGTTTGTTAAATTTAATGATTGCCTGTTGTCTTTGTTGAGACCTGTAATGTTTTAAAATTTTTATTGTTGATCAGTTTTTGTTATTCATTTTTAGAGAAACTTTAAATAATGTTAAACCTTAATTTTATTTCTAGTCAAAGTTTTTTAGTTAAGAATGATCTCTGGACTTGATAACACGTGTTGTCATTGACTTTACATTTTAACGAAATGTATTATAATTACTGTGTAATTATTGAATAATGAATAAACTATGAATATGAATAATTTACTCTAGGTTGTACCGTTATTTGGTCAGACCCATTATTTGCCAAAACAATATTGCTGACCCCACCCAAAAAAAATCCGAAATAAAATCACCCCTAACAAAACTTTAACGTCAATACCGGCATAATTTTCATTGCAGGATTTTGATATATTCATGTTTATCTTACCTTGTTAGTAGATCCTTAACCATTTTCCTCCAGAGGGCCAGACCTTAGGTAAATTCAAAGTGCTGTAGTGATGTCAGTTAACAATTTGATAACTAATAAAAACTTTAGATCTTTGTGATCTACCAATATGTATTAATATATTGATAGCTTTATTATGTTCATTATTAGGAGTAACAATATTGTTATATAATACATAAATATATATAAATATTGGGGGCCTGGATTACTGTGCAGTCTAAATCACCAGTATACAGAGCTTGAGGTTGTAAGTTAGAATCCCACCTGTGGCAGTTACTACCAAAAATGCACCTAAAGTACCTTGTGTTTAACTAGCCCTGTGAGGCAGTTAGGAGGCTTTGACTTTAGTAGTGCATCTTGGTCTAGAAAGCTAGCATTAACATAGTGAAGAACAGGATATGCTGACCACATGCCACATAAAGTATAAAAAGGGTATTGTACTTTTTATATTATATATATATATATATATATATATATATTTTTTTTAATTCTATTATAGTTTACTAATGGGCTACTATTATTATTGTAGCATACTAATACTTTGACTTATTAACAAATTGTACAATTATAAATAATAATATGCAAAACAAGTAATATGCGTTGTATTTGAGGTTAAGCGTTGTCAAGACAAAAACAAAATGGTAAACAAACATATTATTACAATTAAACATATGGTACACTACACTTCCCCCTTTCTTCAATCACCAGATCTCTACTAATCGGCATGGCATCTCCATATCTTTGTTTCTGTTTTCTTTTGACAGCACGTACAATGTTTAGTGTATTTCTCTAATTCTCTGTCTATTTTAGGTCACCAAACTTGAAAACATGCTTTTCCTTTCATTGCTACAATACCCGGATGAACTTCATGTAGAACTTCCATCACCCTTTTCCTCAGCTTTGCTGGTATGACTAAACGACCAAACCACAGAAGAACACGATTTTCGAATGAGAATTCCTCTCCTTGTTGAAGTAAGGTAGAACATGTTCATTTATATCAGACGTAGGCCAACCACTTTTCAAATAGTTGATAACTTTAGATAGAACTGCGTCATGCATTGTTGATTCGCATAAGGTCCGTGTGGATAGCGGTAAATCTTGGGATCGAAGATGAAATAGATGGGCCCCGTTATTTTCACCAAGACTTCTGCAGATCTGATTTCAGTTT